>JACJUY010001346.1:0-10610 GCA_014220935.1 Platorchestia sp. MABIK | reverse complement strand
GATTGTCTACATGTGGGAAATACATACCTGAAATTATGCCGTGTATTTTTGAAACACCCTGTATAAATATCTATAAGTGTAAATAAATACTCGAAACTATGTGTATGTGAAACAGAAAATTACCTTTTGAACAAAAATATTTGTACGTATGCACACTGTCATCAATGTAGAATTTTTAAACAACTTTAATGAGGAGTATAACACGAAGTTTTTATAATTGACTTGCATCGTTTACACCGCTCAAAGATCTGAATCTCACACTGCCTCCTGATACTGGATACTTACCACATTTGACGACAGATTGTTTTTATATTGCAGAAATTTTATGCATTCCTTGCTGAAAGGAAAAACGTTTTTCTTGCTCTTCACATCAAATAGATACACATTTAACACAAAAAAGCTCAAATTAACAAGTGATTATGTCAATTTTTAACTCAACTTAGGGCTCGATTAGTTTGAATATGACTTGCATCAATTTGAACTTGACTTGGATAAAATTGAACTTGACTTGGATTAATTAGAACTTGACTTGGATTAATTTGAACTTGACTTGGATTAAATTGAACTTGACGTGGATTAATTTGAACTTGACTTGGATTAATTTGAACTTGACTTGGATTAATTTGAACTTGACTTGGATTAAATTGAACTTGACGTGGATTAATTTGAAGTGAAAAAGGTTTAGTTAAATAATAAATGCTCTAATTTCCACCAGCGACGATCGACATGATGGTGTCAAAAATTAAAAATTTAATTTTCCCAAACATTTGATTGGTTCAGCCGGCACAGTTCAAATAGACTTGAAACATCTCGAAAAAGGTATCTCAAAATTTCAAAAAAGTATGAGCAAAATAACAAACATTTTCCCCATGAACTCCTAGAAGGCCCTCCCAAAATTTTAACATACTTATTCATGTTATAGTTGCTGTCTTATAGTCTGAAAAATGCTTGAAGAAAGTATCAGGGATTAGGAATTGATTTAGTTTACCAACAATAATGAGCGGCCAATGGTTCGAAGAAAACCAATGGCGTCCACTGGTTCTTGCACTAGCACTTAAAGTCATAGCGTTTAGATTTTTCCGAAGGACAGGTAATCACCCTTGACAAACATGTCCAGTCACAATACATTTTTTAGGTCAGCAGTACCATTAAACCAATTTTTACTTAAAATTCTTGTTTAAACAATTTATTTACCTCAATCGAAACAGCAGTAGATTGTTTCGACTAGAATAATGGTCAAATTTGAGTTTAACTACCTGTGGTCCACTGACTTATAGGGCATCCTACCGTCAATGCTCTTCTAAAGAGTACAATTATGTCTCCCCTAATTCTCTTACCTAATTGCCCACTAGACTGATACAAAATTCGTTCATTCGAGATTCAACGCTTAGTTTCACAAAGTAGTTTATACGGGCTAGATGTTAACAGAAACGACTTGAGAACAGACTGAAAATCATTGAAATTAACCATGACAAATTATTCTACCAGGATGAGTCATTTAGGAGCAAAGATTTGACTTGGTTATCTTACGTGATTAATATTCCGATGAGAAAAAGGATTTAAGATTTATTCTGGAAGCTTTGTTGGAGTTTCTTTCATGGATCTCGGCAGGGAATGAGTTCCAAATCTTAGTTTCAATGAAGAGGATACTGTGCTGGGACCGAACTTCTGAATATTAAGGAAGCATGAAGTTACTTCTATTTCGCGGGTTGAATGGTCGTGATGACCAGTTTGTGCAATTAATAATTGTTTTAGGTCTTTGTTCTCATCATTGGTCAATGTTTTATGCATGAAGTTATATATGGAGAGTTTGTATAGATCCAGAAGTTTGAGTATTTTTAAACTGTTGAATGAATCATATGGGTGAGCGTTATATTCTAGTTTCTTTACCGCCTCGATGATTCTTTTTCGTTGAGTAAAGAGTATACTGATTTTAGTTAGATCAGTTCCATGCCATGCTTTTATTTCGTATGGTAAGTATGATGAAAAGAGCATTCGTTAAAGTATTTGCAAAGCTTCTTCAGGCAATAAAATTTTCATTTTTTGGAGGATTCCAACGGATTTTGATAACTTAGTACTAATATGAGTGATGTGCTCTTTGAAGGCAAGATGTTAATCGATTATAGTGCCCAGGAACTTACATCTTCGATTTCACCTTCCTTAATTTCTAAAGTGTGAAAGAGATATATTTCTCTTGTATGAGAATATAATTTATATTGTTTTATTTAGCGCTAAGCCACATTAGGTATTATATATTAAATTGTTATACATTTAGCTCTAAGTTCTATTATATTAGCTCTAAGCGTCAGGAAAACTTTTCGGAGCTCGTTATTCCTACTCTCCGCAATTAAAGACTGATTTTGATTAGGAAGGACCGTAGACAGAGTGCTGCCATGGGCAAAAAGTATGAATTTGAGAAGTAATGCGAATTTAACGATATCGTTAATAAGGAATAAAAATTGGAGCGGCCCAAGGACAGATCCTTGTGGAACTCCATGGCTAATTGTCTGTAGTTCTGACTGTGCATCGTCAATGACAACGTATTGCTTCCGATTTGTTAGTTATGATCTGAACCAATCCCCTCTCATGACATAACAGTGGAGTTTCGAGATTTATTTTAAATTGTCCACACAATGGAATGCATTTCGAAAGTCAAGAAATATGGAGAAAACAAGCTTCCTTCATCTTTATTTCAACAAATTTATTGCAAATGATAGAATGCAGCCTTTGTTGTTGATTTTTTGGAGAGAAACCAAATTCTTCATCATAGAGCGACGATTGTTGCAATTGTTGTTCAAAATAAAAATACTCTTTTCATAGACAATTTCCTCGAATATCTTGCTAATTATTGCGTAGATATAGGTATAAACTTGTTTACACAAGATTTTCACCTCTTTCAAAACTAGGGGTAACTCAAGCAACTTTGAGGCAGTTCGGTAAAGTGCCTATGAAAAGAGACTGGTTAAGGGGACCATTTCCTAAAACTCGAAAAAAAATTCTATTGGACTCACGTCTATGAAAATTTGCAGACTACTAGATCTCTAAATTCGTAGCAACTTTTCTTAAACAAGTTTTTTTCACTAGGGCATTTCAAATTAATTATTCCTTATAATATAAAAAATATATTTATATAATTTTTTTTTAAATTCTCCGAAATTTACAAAGCTAGAGCTATGCGGTTTGTTGCATTTGAAAGTGAAATGTGTGCTCAAAAAATTGGTATAAGGCAGTTTTTTTATTTGAATTCATTCCGAATTTATGAGAAAATTTTTTGAAAAAGGTAGGGTAAAAGTTCTAATTTTAGGGTAAAAAGTCTACGGAAAGTTTCACGTAAAATTTTTTGAGAATCCATTTTATACAAATTTTAAAGCACACATTTCCCTTTCAAATGCAGCAAACCACATTGCTCTAGCTTTGTAAATTTTGGAGAATTTGAAACAAATGTCTTGAAAACTTATATTGTTCATGAACACCGATTGAAGTTATAAGTCTACGGAAAAAAATGTCACCTACGAAAATGTAAAATGGCTGCTGAGCCAAGACGAAACGTCGCAGCGACGCTGGCTTGGTAAGGGATTGGAGTGGAGGAACCAAACAACCTGCCTCTGTTGCCTGGCCGCGCATAGAAACGATCCTAGCGCCAGCGGCAGCCCGTGGAACTTATTTTACGGACACGCCTCGTACATGCACTTCCCCCCCTTCTGGGGGGCGCTAGAGCTGAAATACGTTCATGATATTTCTACTGACATATATGGGAAAATATCTCAAACTCTTAATTTAAAGCCCAAAAAAAAAATCGGATATATCGAATTTTTGACTGAAAATGCTTGGAAATGGTGGCTTTAATAATGTTGGATTTGAGCGGGGTTATAATATCAGCTATTACTTCAAGGACTTCAGTCGAAAACGTTTTAAATCTACTCAATTTAATTTTCCGGTAGTTTATGCACGCAATTACATCGAGAGAGTTTGAAGGTGGAAAGAAAAAAATTGTGGTCACGAGCATGATCCATATATTCCACGTGATCAGTAAGTTCCCTAGGAATACTATCAGCTATATTTTTCCTACGTTTACGATGAAATTGTTAAAAAATGGCAATATCTTTTTTTTTCGTGGCATTTTACATTATCTTGGGCAATACACTTAATCATTTTCTTAGCAGCATTATTCGGTTCATGGTAAGAATTAATCAGGCGCCAGGTTTTTTAATATTAGTTTTAAATTGAGTGAATACGACCGTAAAGGAGTTTTTCCCGAGGTCCTTATCTGATTTGTCACTTAGTTCCCGAATTTGTTATACATTTCACTAGATATTCGCCCTTAGTAAAAAATGGTTAGGTGAGCTTAACGTTTCTTTATATGAATAATGACATCTTCAGTAATCCAAGGCTTTTGTCTTTTTTCGGCGTAATTGTACGAGAGATGCTAGGACAACATTAATTGTTTGCAGCTGTTAGAATTTCAGTCAAGATTAGTATTGCTTCATCAATGTTCGTTGCATTGTTGTTCTGTTGAGAGATATCCAATGTCGGCTTTAGCTCCTCTAGCACAATGTGAGATATTCATTTACGTAGATATTCAGTTTAGTCGCATGACAAGCCGTCAAACTTCTTTCTTCTTTAGGTAGTCCTGTAGTTCAAAAGTAATGTTTCTTCGATCCTCGTTTCCAGTCGCAGGTTTTTCCCCATTCTGTCAGTCTTACTGAGGTCGATGTTGATTTCGTCCTTCAGGAGATTGCGATCTGAATTCTTAGTCTTCGCCTGCACGTGAACTCGGTAGTTCCCCAGAGATAACAAGAGTGCAATTCCTGTTTTTAGGCGATCCAGACGGGAGGCAGTGCAAATTATTTTTTCCCTTTGGTCTTCGATAATTTTCTTTTGTTCAGATTCTTTCTTAATTAGTGTTTCAATTAACACTTTTAGTTTACTTATTTCGTTATGAACTTCCGCCATCACTGTGTTGAAGTGTTTAATTATAACAGAAATTACTTCATTACTGTGTTCTGGTAGTTTTTCTACGTTAGGATACGAGTCAACGTTGATACAGGCTCACCCTTGTTTTGTCTAGTTTTTTGGCCGCCATCTGGAGGTTGAGCTTGTTTCTTGGTGAAAGCAAGGGTAGAACTCTCTTCCTTCGAGGAATATCACAAGATGTGTTGGATAATTTTGATTATGGCAGACATAATTAATTTACTCCTGGGTGCTCATGGTTTCAGTGGGGATTCGTTTTAGGTTAGAAATTCATTGTTTCTAACCAATATCGGCACATCGTTTTAGAGCAAAAGAAGGAACGTCTTACAGCACAAGGTTTCACGAGTTTTGGTTGACGAGGGTTGACGAGCTTTAGGTTGACTCATATACATATGTATATAAGTACTTAAATGTAAGTACTTTGAGGGCAAAATATCCTGGTTCTCTCAAAACATTAATTAACCAAATCGTTTACTGTACATTTCAATCTTAATATCTCCTTGATAGTTGTCTTTCAAAGGGACAACTCATTATTCATTTATACATCTTGGGAAAACACCAACAATAACCTCGTATTGTATGAATGTAGATACTCGCACACACACACCATACGTCGAAACGCTAAACCCTGAACTTGTTAAAAATAAACTAATTTCCACCCACAGAGATCTGCTGTGCTACATATGTATCTGTTAAATAAGCGACGTAGCCTGGATTAGGCAATTTTGCCTTTTACTCTGTTCACTTCGATCATCAATACAATTACCATGTTTTAGTGTAAATTTTCAATTCTGGAGCTCCGGAAAGCTACTTACTTATATTTGTAGATGTCTTTTAAGATGTGGGCTACCCACATGAAAATAATCGGTGAACATCAAAACCTGCAAACAAAATTGATTACTTTTTCAGTACATCTTTCTGAGATTCAAGAGCCCTACGCTGAAGTACATGATGCTGTCCGTCAATGCCATGATGGAAGTTCTCATTCTTGGCATCCACCTGTATTCTCCATTGCTTGCCCTCGGTGTGGCCACTCCCATATCACCTGAAGTTTACATCATTGTCACTGGCGTAGTTGTCACCGTTTACTGCTCTATAGTAAGTGATGTCCATTTTTAAACTAGTCATTGTATTCTTTGTTGGTGAATCCGATAAAACTCTTGCGCTCTGAGCTACCAGCTACCTGCATACGAAGTAATGAGTGTCATCAGTGACGTTCTTCTTCAATCATAAATAAAAGAGTTTTTTCAATTATAAACTTACATACACGTAAATAATTCAGTTCATTAATCGTCATACGTAGGGAAAACGTCATCAAGATCCTAGAAAGCTTTTCACATCCAGTCTTGCTGCTTAAAGTTATTTGACTTCTTTATTGATGGATTCAAGGACATTTTTACTAGTCTACTGAATAACAGCTCATAGAATACTCTCTAGGAGTTTACAATCCTTTATATTTCAAAAGTCAAATCTCAATTAGTTCATTGTTAAAAATTCTCGAATTCCATACCTCTTGATATTTACTGTGCCCTCCCAACTCTGCCACTCGTACATCAAATGAAAGAAATTTGCGTTTTGAAGGTGCATCAGAAAAGAAAAATCACAAATTACCGGAAAAATCGTGGAAAGATATCACTTAAGAATTATTATAATGGCATGTGAAAACTCCACTGAAACTAAAAAGCAAACTTGAAGATCTATTTCTGTTTTCAAGAGAAAATACTAAAAATTAATAACAGAAGTTTTCTTATAACAAAACATGTTACAGTGAAGTAACGTTTTCTAGAAATATGACTCGGCCAAAGTCGATAACATATGAGCTATATTGTTTGAAAATACCACTTACAACAATGGAAAGAATCTACACTACGAATATTTGACAATGATTACGACAATGATTTGACAATGATTACGATGCATTGCATCATTCTCAGTGATAGGATTCTATTGTACCATTACTCACAAAAAAGGCAACTTGTCTAGTGGCGGTGCTTTTAAAAGCGATGACAAAATTCACAAAAATGAAAACCATTTCAAACAACCGAAATACATTCTACTCACAGAAATCGCGTTCATGGCGCTTCGTGCTGAATGTAGAATAAATTGTTTCACAAAATGAATTCAGACGAGTTAAGATCGATATTCTTCCACGTTTTCAACGTGTGTTTGTTCACTGCAGGGAGGAATGAAGGCAGTCGTGTGGACTGACCTGTTCCAGATGACTGTCATCTTGATCGGCATCTTCATGATCGCAGTCAGCTCCACGTTGAAAGCTGGTGGATTGTCTAACGTATGGCGTATTGCAGGAGAAAATGGACGACTGGGAGAAATCAGGTACAAAATAAATTAATAATTCAATTTCATTCTGGCTTTTTCAAAAACTACATGTACAAACATGGGTTGTAGCCGAAACATTCAGTATAAAAACTTTCAAACGAATACTCTAATTTTGTAATCTGAGTTTTCTTAGCATGATAGGCTTCATGTTTTCAAATTTCCAATTTTGGTATAGAAACAATACGTTACCTTGCTGATGTAGCTCACAATAGACATTAGTAACATTTATGCTTGTTTGAGCATCGACAAATTAATTGAAATTTTGAAATTTTGCGGGGGGATATTTTTATTTGACAGATATTAATCAATCTTAGAAGGGAAAGTTCAAACTTGATCCTCGTACTAATCTGATGTATAGGGATTCGCCAATAGCCTTCCCGCACTGGATGGCGAACAAATCAAGTAGCAGCATATCTTGGGTCACTTGATAAGATCTAATGGATACTTTCTGGCTACACCATACTTTCATAAAAAGACTTTGACTTTGGGATATGTATATTTTTTTAAATAATTCAACATTTTTTTGCACTGCCTTAACTTATATCATTTAACAAGCAAGCCTTATACATTTCATCTTGTTCACTGGTTTTTCAAATGCCTTATAACTAACACCAGGATGCAATGACAGTTACCCCCAGTCAAGCCGGTACCTATTTCCGACACCTGGGTAGAGTGGGGAATTGTGGCTAAGATCTCCCTTTTCCCAACGGGGAGAAATACCGCGCGGCACTGCCGGGATTCGAACTGCCGATGTCTTCCCGTGAAGGGCGTTCTTAAACACTCGGCCACGGTGCCGGTGCTCTTCTTCACCTTGAATTGAATCTTCACATCTCGTGAAACGAGAAGCTAACTGAATTTCACTCTGAGAAGGAAAATATTCTTTCGAGATGAATCAAAGGTTCAAAAATTGTGCGATCAATCTAGTTAAAGTTTCCACAAAATCAGTATCACTGAAAATTTCTCGGTTTGAGAATGCAGACAAAAGGGAGGAGTGTCGCTTAAATTATATTCACAGACATAGAATAATCCCCAAAAGGCAAGAAATCTATTGTACAATATTTTGGATTCTATCACGATTTGAGAGACATCGTTGACACATTCAATAGTTGCTTTGTTAAATGGGGAAACATGTCTTGGACAAAATGAAACAAATAATTATTCCACTAGTGGCATATATTTATCCTCTCTTTCTACCTTGTTCCAACACATCCTTCATGAGTTTCTAAGCTTTAGAAAGTTAATTATCCAGGAAAAGGAATCCCAACTTCTGTTTTTAAATACGTAGCTCCTATTGTTTCACTAAATCAGACAGGCATTACGAAAAAATCCTTTTCTTTTCCAGTTTCCTTGTTCATGAAAAGTTGTAGAAGATCGATCTTTAGTGCGAAGACAAAACTTGTTTCAATAAAGAATAATCCTACTTCAACATTACCGATCTTCAATAGGGTTTTCGATAAAACAGTGTTTGATAAAGGATATCTTTATCCAGAGCGTTTCTCTTTACATTATGACACGCAATTTGCCTTTCGACCCAAAAAAAACAGAGACTCAAGCCATTCTACATTACCTGTGATTTCTGTATTCTAATCTTGATGAAAAATCGCTCGTACTCTAAATTTTCCTTGGTTTTTAAAAAACCATGTTTTCAGATTCTTTTGACTAAGCTATACAAATGTGTAGTATAGAAGGTGTTCCTCACAAATGGTTCACGTCCTATCACACACACCATAAACATATGTAGTAATTGACAATTGCATTACAAAGCTTCAAAGCATAGCCCATGGAGACCCTCAACTATGTCTAATAGTTAAAAATGATATCGTGATTTATACATCCTTTTTTAATTCGAACTGTTTGTGGATGACTGCACATTTTCGTCTTATTTTTCCATATAACACCGGGAATATTGGAAACTGAATGAGTCAAGAATTAAATGGCGTTAAATGAAAGTGTTGCTCTAGTACGTAAAAATTAAGCCAACTATAATAACCGACAAAGCTAAGTGCATAATCGTATTCTTATATAAAAAACTCCTTAGCATCATGATTAGCGATGAAAAAAATTGGAACCACTGACAGGTGTAAATTTCTGGGAAATATAATCGACGTAATTTTCACCTGCCAATCTAGAAATCTTAAATAATCTAAGGCATTAACTATGCATTTAAAGATATAAGTTTAGGATTTCTTTTCCTGGAAAATTCATTTTCCAGACCTTAGAAACTTCTGAAGGATGCACTGGAACAAGGTAGATAGAGAAGATAAAAATACTCGTATATCCGACTAGTGGAATAATTTGTTTCGTCTTGTCAAAGAAATGGTTCCCCATATTAACGAAGCAACTTTTGAATGTGACCATAGTGTGTCTTGCATCGTGATAGAACACAAAATCATGGACAGTAGAACTATTATTATATTATGTTAATACGTATAGATCATATTCTACCAAGAGAAGCATAAAAAAATCCCTTTCAATTCTTTAATCCAGCCTTATATTCAATACGGCACTGAATACTGTTACAGCACAGACAAAAATTAAACTGACATGGTGTTCAGATTGAAAAGAAGGCTTTTAATACAATCTCCAACTTAGAATGCAACACTAACAGAAATGAATAACTCAAGAACCTAAAAATGTTGTGGCTTCCTTATTATTACCATTCTTTTCTCTGAAGTTAAAAGTAGAAAATTACTTAAACTCACAAAAATTCGAACTTTTTTCCTAAATTCTAGTTGAAACTGCGTACCAAGACAACTTGGCCTTGAAAATAAATGAATTTACTTTCCTTTATTACTCGAATTTAGAATTAAATTTTTTCATATTTTGAAAATTCCCGAAATCCTCATCTCTTGATATTTGCAGTGACGCAACCCCCCCAAACCCAACTCGGCATTCAAGAGATGGCATGAAACAGACGTGCTCTCAAATTGCTCAACAAATGTTAGATAATCACGATTGAGATACACGAAAGTCAGCTGGAAAAAACGAACAAAATATAGTTTCAAAATTCTAATCTCCTCCACGCATAACGGACTGGTTACAAGACCTATAACGAAGAAGTCCTTTAAGGGGAACATCAAAATGTACTCTTATTCTGCTTGACATTAGCATTTTTCTCGAATATACTCAACTAGTACTTAGAGCCATGCATATCCAAAATTATTGTCCATACCTTACTGCAGAATTAATTCCTCTCAGCTTTTTGGCTCGTACGCCAGTAATGCATGCTGGTATTTGTCATGCCTTTCTCCGTCTTTAAGTCATTTGGGTTTTAGCCCGCCATTTCAAAAGAACCGCTTCTC
>JACJUY010001345.1:121617-140999 GCA_014220935.1 Platorchestia sp. MABIK | reverse complement strand
ACGTACAGCACGACGTACTGCACGACGTACAGCACGACGTACAGCACGACGTACAGCACGACGTACAGCCCACCACCCATTCTATCGGCGCAGTTCAACGGAAGGCTTCAACTGGATTTCATTGAAGTCCCTTCGTTAATCAACTCGCCATTCACTTTTACATTCATCTCGCAAACTTTGATTTACTCCATGAACTTCACATTATTATACGTTACTCTGTGCGTTTTCTCAAAGTTTGTATTTAACCCGTTATTTTAGTTACGAATGCTGAGAATTGTTCTTTGAGGCACATTTTCTTAATTTTACGGTCCATTAAAAGTAGTTCATTCACATTACAGTGTCCAAGATTTGAGATCAGTACGCTGTCTCTTGTCTCAAAGTCTCACAGTCTCAGTCTCTGTCTGGTTAGTATACATATATTTCCTGATCGACCTTCATATATTTCTTGATCGATTGTAAAAAGCCTTAATCGTGGTCAATGTCCTTCAGGACATTTTTAAAATCGTGTCATGTCTTCATTTAAATACTCAACTCAAAATTGACTTTCGGATCAGTCAGTGTGATACTTGCAGTAAAATCAAAATGAAAATTTATTTTGACATATAATGAGAAAGCGGCTGCATTTCAGAAGGGAAATAGGAAAGAGATTTGTTAAAAATAGGGAAATGGCATTCGTGCGCTGTTCTTCCGCTCAAAGTCTCTTTGAAAACGCTGTAGATGTGCACAATGCTGCTGAACCGTCATTTTAAATTTGCTATCAGTTTCACTCTTGACTGTGACACTAAAGCGTTTTCAAAGTTAGAAAAAGATGACCCTATTAAGACTGGATTGAGAAATTGAATTCACAAAGAATCTATATATGAGAATTATTTAATATTCTTAATTAGCTAGAGGTGGAAATAAATCTACACTTCAGTTTGTTCAGATGATTGATTAGTGTTGGAAATAAAGTGGTTGCTGAAGAGGGAGTCGGTTATTTATATATTGTTTTAGTTAGCGATAGGAATACCAGCCTCTAATTTTGCATTGTTTTTTTCATAATATGATTCTTGTTGGATTGTCGTGGAAAAGCCCTGTAAAAAACACTTCAAACTGTAGAAGGAATTGAACACTAAGGCAAAGTAAACAAGTTTTTCCAGCTTTATTTGCGCCAGTAGCTATTCGTTGGCTAAATTCAAAGAATTGAGTTTCTTATCAAAAATGCTTCATGCTAATTAGGTTGTAGAAAAAGCTTTACAATGGGCTTCGGCCATCTCGTTCCATTTTTTCATCACTGAATTTCATGGTTTTAGTTCAGAAGACGTCTTATTATTTAAACATAAATTTTTCCAGGACTACTTCTGTTTGCGATATGTCAAATCATTTCTAATCGTTCTGTTCCCACATAACGTCGCAATGACCAAAAATTCTTAAAAATGGAAAAAAGTGAAAATATGTTCACAATAATTTTTCATTCCATTTTTGCTATCTAATTGTTCCCCATAGGGATGAAGCTCAGCTAGGCCTCATTTTAATCTGAAATCTGAAAAGAGTTTACCTGGCATCTCATCTTCTCTGATTCGCGTCCAATCTGTCTTTTTTCTTTCAAAATTAAACAAGCATCAGCTCGCATCGCGGTAATGTGGGGCACATAATATGAAGAAAGTTATTTTCCCATTACTTCACAACAGAGAAAGACCATCCAGAACAGCACAGGAAATGCCACACCTCGCTCTCTGTGGAAACGTCATGGGAGCGAGCGGCCGGGACCCAGCTCTGACATTTATGAATATTGGACATCACCTGAGCACCGCAGCTCCGTGCACTGCGTGATGTGGTCGCATATCTGCTTCGTGTGAAATTATCGCAACTCAAGCCACACCAGGCTCTGTGACAACGATTTACAAATTGAATACATTTAAACCATTTTCAGCTAGCATAAATTTAGAAGGTTCAAATGATGCGCTTAATAGGAGTTCCCAATGCTGGAAGTACAAGAATTTTGATCATCCATGATCAAAAAGTGTTTATTTACACTGTTAAAATTCGTTAAGAAAATTTTAAATACCAAAATTAGGCTGTCACATAATTAACTCAACACACAATTTTATAAACAACCTCTTCCACTTCCTTTAACTTTAGTAGTTGAGTACAAATGAGCTTTGCTAATGCTTGTGTACAGCAATTTAGAAAGACTATTTACTAAATTTAGAAGCCGAGATACTTAAATACTGGCGCCAAATTCCGTTGACTTATTGTGTACTTAACCAAATGGGCTTCCGGTAAGTCCTGGACTGTACTATTTTTGTTAACACCACGCGTTTATCATGAAGAAATGAGCGTTGATCTTCCAATGGTGCAGAATCTTTACGATCGCCTCGCTAGATATACATGTTTGGATATATATACATGCATAAATGAATATATATATATATATAGAGAGAGACAGATAGAGAGAGAGAGATAGAAAGTGTAGAGAATTGAGGGAACGGGGCTTAGGGGTAAATGTTAATCGTATGACGCACAATAAGACTGCCTGCGAATTGCAATGACTGCTCTAAAAAACGAGTATGAGTGTAGAGAGGGAGATTAGGTGTTAAATGAGACTTTTCCCACGACCTCTCCAGCCACGTGAAGCTTGCAGTTCAGTGGGCATTAGTGGAGACAAATTAATTGAGTACAGATAGCTCTTGCCTCCAGCAAATGCAAACATTTTAATTGCTTATTCATAATTTTGGCAATGCAACTGCTGAACATTAACAACAAAGTGGTCGTGAGCAAAGTCTGAAATTTCAGCTTGCTCGATGAAAAATTTTTCTTTACATTTTCCTACTTATTGCTCTTAGTGAGATGACATAGCAAAAATTTGGGACCGTATCCATCCCCAGTCCAAGCAGTGGAGTCACGCTGTGCAGAGGTACACAACGAAAACTACACAGGTCTAAATTCTGCCTCCGGAAATGAGCGATGTTATTTGAACTATTGCGCACTGGAATTGGAACGAAAAAGACAAACTCTATTTAAAATTTATTTTTAGAAGGATTAAAAAACGGTATCTCAAAGAGAGAAAATAGTCAAATTCCCGACTGGAGCAAGACTTGACACTAGTCATTGTATGAGACGTGTGTGAGTTAGTTTCTCTGTCTAGACATGAAACATCCCTCACCTGCCCCCTGTGGAGTCGACACCATCTGGAGCTAGACGCTGCGGCCCCGCGACTTCCGGCATGTCAGGGCGCTCAGCTGAGCAACCGCCAGTAGCTGCAGGGACGATTGATGGTTGTACGCCATTGAGCTAAATTGTTTTTGCGTTTACACAGTTGTGTTATTGTTGGCAACGTTACACTCTGAAGAATCTCATTAAACAACGATGATGTAGGCATTTGAAACAACATTCATTTGATGCCGTCATACATGCATCACTGTATTAAACATGCACAAATATGCTCAATAAACATTCACTTACACTCGGAGAACTTCCCATGGAAATCTTCAAATGCTCTTACATCTAGACACGAAGGAGTTGATTTGTTTGGGGATAAACGAACTTGTGAAGTCAAGGCAGCGCAGACACGGCTCCTGTGCGATAATCTTGGTTGCTACAGCGCGATGGCTGAAGTGCAGCACTGTGCTCCTGAGATGCCGCCGCAGCAAGGCAGGCCTGCTGGCGCCTTGCTACCTTCAATATTTGGAGCATCGAACGCTCACTTGATGGACTGGCAGTAGTGGAGCTACTCAAGAGTACTTGGAGGAGGGACGAAAACTCAGTCAAGATAAAGTTCGTCTCGGTATGGGAATGCAGCGAGCTCTGGCGAGTGTCAGAGGCTCGGGATATTAAAGCCTTCATCAAAGAATGGAAAATCGTTTCTCAAGAAAGATGATGATTCGTCATTTTACAGCGATGTGTGTCGTACTTGATGCACGTTTGTAATTCTTATATTACATTGTTCAGTCCGTCACTTATTCGTTCAATATCTCTTTGAAGCAATATTTCGCAGAAGGAAATCAGTTGAGTACACAATGCTTACAATCAAAGGGAAGAAGGAATGAAAATGTAAAAATAGATATAATAAGTCATTTCTGTGGTAACACATATTGCTTTCCAGAATGATAGCACGACCATTCGAGTACCAGAGGCAAGAAATAATTATAATCAGATACATTATCCTAATGGATGCGAGAGTAGATGCTTTGATAGAAGAGTAAATTTCGTGAAAAGGGAGGGCTTCCTTTTCCAGAATCCTGTACCATGTCATTCATCTGAAATATCGAAAAAATCTACACACATATACCACTTAGTTTTCATAATAAAACTATATCGCGCAACCTGTACGAAGAATTGAATTCTACACTCCTCGAATTAGTGACTCAGCTGTATGACCGCCTCTGGACGACGCATTTCCTGCACACTCACACACCCACACACACCCACACACCCACACACCCACACACCCACACACCCACACACCCACACACGCCCACACCCACACACCCACACAAGGAAGGCGCCAGCGTCAGGTAACCCAGAGCATGCAAGGAGCTGGACATAGCTCAGGCGAGGCAGCGGGACGGTGAAGAGAGCAGCGCAGTTCGCTGAGCTGAAAAGAGGAAATTTGGCTTCGAAGAGACCAGGTGAGAAAGCGTCTCCGCAGCAGCCCCTTGACACCAGCATATTTGAACAGGAGGTGCAGGGGACGCGGCCTGCGTGTATGGCAAGTGAAGGGCCTGGTCGCAGCCCTCGAGGCGCTGCCTGCACCAGTTTACTCTCAGGCCGCACACTTAAGAACACCTAGAACTGAGAGCTGGCATGGTGGCCCTCCGTCTGCTTGTCGGCAGGAGGAGAAAAAATTGCGTCATTCATCAAGGGTTATGAGATTTACCTTAGGATCATGAGGCTAAGGTTAAAGAGGTTAAAATAATATAAAAATGAATTTGTACATGCAAAAAAGACGGTACCAATCAGATTTAGTGCACTTTTGAATTTGACCGGACCTCAAACTCATTTTGAGATAGATGGCAAATAAGTAAGACTGGTATTTCGAGGCAGATGTAGATAAGTAAGACTGGGCATGTGTAAACGAGGGCTCTCAGGGAAGAGCTACTGTTTGATTTTACAGCAATCTACCATCTTACGGAAACTCATAAGAAAAAGAACGTTGTCGAATGAACCATTCAAATATAGCTCAAGGTTTCTATCTTTTCAACTGTGAACATGTTACTTGAATCTCAGTAAACTTTGAGATTAGTTTCGCGCACCGATAGCCTCGCAATCGCATGTAGGGAAAGTCTTTATGAGTTACCCAGCCCTGGGAACACCGCCTCAGTCATGCTGGTCAGGCATTGCCTCAGCTCGGCGACTCTCTCGCACCTCACAACAGCGTCTGTGTGTTACAGGCACGGCCAAAAGATCCTGAAGACATCACTGGGACGCCACCCGACGCTAGCGGTGACGACATGAAGCATAAACTACGACCACAGGGGACACAACACATGTGAGGAAGTGGCATTTTCGAGACTAACTCCAGTGAACTGTTGCACATGATGCTAGGAAGTCTGTGAGTGTAACAGATGTTCGTATTGTATTAACTAATTATTTTAATTTGATTGAAGTAAAAATCATTACCAACAACTTTTCATCTACGATTAAGGTATATCTTTATAACTTTCTATGGGTATCACTCCTAACTGAGCAACTGCTCGCATCAATCAATGGAGACATGTTAGAGGCATTGAGAGGCTGAAGAGACATCGCACGAAGAAACGAGCGGCCAAGAGGCAGAGATTAATTGGGTGAAAATGAGCTCTTAAATTTCCCTTAACTTGAGTAGTTGCGTAAAAATGAGCTTTGCTAATGTTTCGCTTGGTAATGTGCAAAAACTGCCCGCCAAATTTGGCAGTTGAGATACTGAAATAATGGCATCAAATTCCGTAGATTGAAGCGTTCTTTATAAAATGGGCTTCATGTCAGCCCTGGATGGTACTGTTATTATTACTTTTACATTAACACGACGCGCTTTTCGTAAAAAATGGACATTGATCGTACAGTGGGGGCAGCAGCCTCATGCTCGCCTCTCCACTATACACAATTTCAGGCTCTGATCTAAATCGATTCTATGCCAGAAAATTTCATTTATTTTGAGCGCAAATTTGGCAAGCTGCGGTATATAGGCAGGCTGCACACGATACGTTACTCTCGGGAACATTTTAGGTTAACCGTCTCCCGACGCTCGATCTCAGCGACCATTCCAAGAAAAATATGGAAGGCGAAAGTAGCCCGCCATTGGGGGCGTACTGCAGTGGATACGCACGTCTTTTGCTGAGAAGTTTATGAATCTGAATGATGTGGAACAGCACCTGAAATGCAGCAAACTCACTGAACGTCACAAAAGAATCTTTTTTAGAGAAGAAAATAAAAAAAATTGGAATACTTCAACTCTATTGGCTTAATAAAAATATTTTCCCTGAGGCTGGAAAACAAGAAAAGAAAAGAGATAGATAATGGAGCATTTTTGTTTCGCCTTACTAGATTTTCATGAACAAGTTTCGAATTTTGTTCCAAACAAGCAAGTATCATGACTGAAGTAATGTAAATGTTAAGTAACTCATGGACGAGCCAGTAAATATATAATATAAAATTACCATCATGTTCCGACCTACTCTGAGACAACTGTGAAGAAAAAGAAATTCTACTGTAGCTTGCTCTTTTATGGTGCACAGTCCGAGAAGCTAGGCAGTGAAGTTTCAGAGCTTGTGGAGAAATTTTACAATTGCTCATATTTGATTCCAATATTGACAAACAAGTGTACTATAGGATCGTTTTTTAGATTTAAAGACCGTCTGCCTACTGACATGTGCTCTCGCATAAGCTATACGTATTGTTACTCGCTGTGAGGGTCTAGCTATGCTGGTTGCACCCAGCGTAATTTCAGAACAAGACTTTTCGAGCACGTTATTAGGAGCTCCAGAACGAGTAGAGTTTTAGCGAAACCATCATCTTCAGCTATTAGGGATAAAGCAATGAAGTCTAATGTAATAGTAAGCAAATCTGATTTTTCGATTTTGAGTTTCTGTGCAAAGAAAAACGACCTACAAATACTAGGACCTCTTTACATTAAACAATTGAAACCAGCTCTTAATTCAATGTAGTTATCACTCCCGTTAGAAATAGCCTGATGTTCAAAAATAATTGCAGCATCATCTCCTTTTTTTCTGTGTTATTATTGATTTTGAGTTGTATTCTTTTGTCTTATAGCTATGTCGGATTTTCTATCTATCAATTCGCTTTTACAGCTGCTGATAACTGCTTGGGCCTAAAGCAGAAACGTTCACGTATTAAAATGATTTTTAAATCAGCTATCTTTACTATCATTTTCTTTTTAAAACTTTCAAGAGTGCTCCAACCAAATTTGAAAATTACTATCTATTTGAGAAAAGCTAAAAACATGGAATGATTGCCACTGGTAGTCTTATTTATCTTAAAGCTTTTTTTATCACTTAGTAAAATCCTTTATAAGATAATTAGTGCAAGCAGAGAAAACCGACAAGGCGAATGGCAATCCTTCACGCAATAAAAGATGAATAGGGCAAATTGAAGGAGCTGAGGACACTAAATTAGTTCCTTTGAAAAATCTTCAATACTTAGGTATTTTGTATTGATGCAT
The DNA here is from genome assembly GCA_014220935.1 of Platorchestia sp. MABIK. Classification (NCBI taxonomy): domain Eukaryota; kingdom Metazoa; phylum Arthropoda; class Malacostraca; order Amphipoda; family Talitridae; genus Platorchestia; species Platorchestia sp. MABIK. The sequence goes on along the minus strand of JACJUY010001345.1, from coordinate 133,360 downwards.
AGAAGCGAGAATTAGTCGTATCTGATTCGGTAAAATTTTCTCTTCAATCCAAGTCGATAAATCATGTTCAGAAATTGATTGGAGAAATAACGATCTGTGCTAAATAGGTGGTGAGGCAGGACCCTGTAGATCAGGACGCAGCTCCGCTGTGTGACTCCCTCAAGTCGCGACACCGCAGTGGCACCGCACGCTGTGCTGCCTGCATTCTTCTCTCATTGAAAGTCTTCTTTTTCTAGAGAGTGTATTTTACTTTGCGGTCGAATTTCGGTCTGAATGTTTGTTGCTTAAATTTGTGCCTCGCAGGGCTTGCGTTGCTACGAGAGGTGACTCGAATCAAACTCAAATTAATTCGTCAGCGCCACGAAAAGAATTTTGAAGAAACCGTTGTAAACGATGAAAATTAATACTGTTGAGAAAACTATTAAAGATGGTATAGGGAATCAACAAAGAATTGATGAATGAATGTGGGAAGCTAGATGACATTCTATATCGTTATCAAAACTGCCAACAACGTCTGGCAGAAATTCGACAGAACGAACACGAAGTCACAAAACATGAGCAGAAAACCGAGCGAAAAAAAGTTTTAGAAATCCCTTCGAGGCGTTTGAGATGTGAACCTTATTTCAACTTCTGCAGCGAACACAAAATAAACAGTCTTTTGGATCATTTATTTAGTGTTCACGATCATAAATCTTCAGGAGCGAGAGAGAAAATAAGAAAGATCTCGAGAGAGCTAGAGCGGCTCTACGGCGACCAAAATAGTCCAGAAACTTCCCGGGTCGAAATCAATTGAGACCTTGGCAATGTTTAGTCAACTCAATTCAGAGAAAAACACGTTCCTCATACTTCAAACCCTGAAAAAACACAAATGTTTGTAAAATGATTCTTCGGGGCATGAATTTAAGTCGAAATATTAATTTAAGAAATGCTACGAGACTTTTTTTAAAGTACTCTGTAAGAACCAGTGCCATAGCCTTTGCAAGAGAAATTGTCATTTTTACGTCAGAAGCTGTTAATTCCTTCACTTTCCAAGCTGAACTGATTACCCCAGAAGAATATTAAATGGATTCTATCAGATTATGACGGCTTTCTTTTCAAAAACATATTGCCTAGCCATGCAGTCTGAAGGCATTGCGTAGGTCCTGGTGTGGTCAACAAGTCGTCTCAACTGAAGGCAGCAGATTTCATGAAGAATTCAGTACTTGGCGATTTTTGTACAGAAATAAGAAAAATTATCATTCAGATTTCGATGGGAGAGATCGCCAGGATCTCATTTCCAGAAGCAGTACGCCGCCCGAGCCCGCAGAGCTGAGGCGTGGGCAACCCGCAGTGTTCCTTGCTCTTTGTGTAGCCCCTCGTGCTTGCGTTTGTTCGTGTGCGCCGCTAAAATATCTCAATTCATTTGTCAAGCTCTTTGAAAATGATTAAATGGATTTTTCGCGTAAGTTTATATCCGTCTGTAGCTTGCACACTGAACATACTTAGTCCAAAGTTGTGTAAGAAGATTTGGAATAATATAAGCATGAGCGTCGGCCTGGCTTATGAGGATAACAGTTCGTAGCACTCCCAAAGCTGATGCTAGTTCACTTCAGTTATTGCTCCATGCCAACATTTGTGATACTGATCGTTATGGTTCAGTCCAAGCTACGTTATTGTTGTTTAAAAATGTTCTCGTTAATTTGAATGAAAATTTTACAACTTTGTAATCCAAAAGTCTTTCATATTCGTAAGCTCATTCTAAAAGGCAAACTAGATACGAGCCGTTCGTCAATTGTCTGTGTGAATCTCCTCTAAGCAAAATAACATCGTGGCCGGGAACGTGTGAACAGATCTAGCCTCGAGCACGTGCTTCCTCCAACGCGCCTCGAAATTGGCGAGGGCGGAAGGAAAATCTGTGTAAAATAAAGGCGGCGTGGCGTAATTGGCTCCATTAGCAAATTAGAACTTTGTGTCCGGTGTCTGAGGCAGGGACGTGCGGGCGGGTGCGGGGTGAGCGGACCACACAAAATGAAGCACAAGAAAGCAACGGCAGACTGAACCGAACCAGGCATAGTGTAGGGAACGAAATAAAGGAAAACAAAACAGTGTAAAGAAGAAAAAATGTTCGGATGCCAATTCTAAGGAGAGAGCAACTTTTTCAAACATTAGAAGAATAAAAACTCGTACAAGAGTGACAGTCATGCGGAACAGTTGCTCAGACTGAGTACATGGAGTAGCGTAAGAGGATTGATCGCAATTAATGGTGGCTTTAGGTATCGTTGAATTATTTACGGCAAGTCTCCGCTCAACGTGAGCTGTCTTTGCATTCGGTGGAAGTAAAGACGTCGTTGTGAGCTGCGGGCGTGTCGGCTCAGCTCGGTCATGGTGACTGAAATCCCATTAATTAACTCCGCTAGAAAACTTAGATCGAATATAAAGACAGCATCTACACGCTTGTGAATTACGGCTCTGAGGCGTGCGGCGGCTACATTCGTCTATACTAATTTGAATAAAAGATTGAATGAGCCCCCCGTCCATAAGAAATAGCGGTTACCTTCCTATAGCTAAAACTCAAAATTATACGAACATTTCTTTTTTGCGTCACTTTAGTAAAATCTATTCTTCACAGTTGAAGAGTTCAAATGAGTTTATGAGCAAAGAACTCATCACTGGTATTTAGGCTCAAAAATAACTAAATACCCACAGAGCATTTCATTGAATTTCACATGTCGAGAGCAGCTTCTGTCTGAAATTTTGAGCGGTGCTCCAGCAGTGGTAATGATTTCCAGCTGATTTTGAATTAAAATTCCTCGCCAATTTTACTTCTGTTTGAAAGAGGGCCCTTTCATGGGAGGAGCACGTTAGGCATTCAAAAGAAGTCTCTTCCAAGACCTGAACCTACTATGGCACCTCAGTTGTTGAGCAGCCAAGCGGCTTCTGATGCTTGCGCTGCCTCACAGCGAAACCACTTATTGTCAGCTGTGTTTATTGGGGTGATGCGAGGCTCATTTCGTTTTTCTGAACTGAAGAAGACTTTGCTCTTTTATGGGCTACTGATTTGAAGGGAGCTCATAATTCTGATGGAGGCTAACCGTACTGAGGGAGGCTGATAGACCTGAGGGAGGCTGATAGACCTGAGGGAGGCTGAGCAACCTGAGGGAGGCTGAGAGATCTGAGGGAGGCTGAGTGACCAGAGGGAGGCTAATAACCCTGAGGGAGCATGATGGAGGCTGAGCGACCTGAGGGAGGATGATAGACTTGAGGGAGGCTTGCAGACCCGAGGGAGGCTAGCAGACCAGAAAGAGGCTGGCAGACCAGAGGGAGGCTGGCAGACCTGAGGGAGGCTGGCAGACCCGAGGGAGGTTGGCAGACCAGAGGGAGACGGAGGATCTCAGGGAGCAGAGCATGCTTCATTTAAGCGGCGGAGGTCAAAGAGAATGAGAGATGAGGACAACTGGAGGTTCTTTGCTCCAGGTTGTGGCAGACAAACTGCCGTGAGATGGAGTTTGCTCTCGAGACTTGCTACTTCGACAACTTCAAACAAGTGGAAGGGAATGCTCAATGAATTCTTTCCTTTTTATAGAGAATCCTTATGTAGATTCTTGGAAACGTTAGAGGCTTAGCGACCTAAGAAGAACTGTAAATAAAAAAACTTTGAGTCGCTCTACAAGCACTTAGGTATTTAAAAAACTAAAAGTTTCAGAAAATTGCGCTCAATCTGCATACTTGAATTTCACTAAAATGTTGTTGCAAACGTAGCGGCAGAAAAAAGTTCTCCCGGTCAGTTAAGCTGATGAAGTATTTTAAGTTGAGTTTGACGTAAGCAGAGCAGCGGATGAAGGAAAGTAAATAAAATAACTTTCCTCGCACTCTCATATCTGACTTTTGAGAGTTTAATTCAATAAATATCATTTGAAATACACTGTGAGTAATTGTACACACCTTGATTTCAATTAAAGGCATTTTAAAGGTTTTAAAACCGAAATTGATAAGTGTGCGAGCACAAATTTTCTTTTCTCCCGCACCAGCAAATGCTCTCTATCCAAAAAGTTTGCAAAAGTTCACAAAATCTTGAACATCTTCTCATTGAACATCACCGGATGAATATCTCGCTGCATATTGACATCTATGTATTATTTACGTACAATGAGAGTAGGGCCACAAGGTCACCTTGTTTAATAAGGTTTTCAAGCCACGGTATGCTGTTTTACTGAACTCTTTTGCGAGCTGTTCATATTTAATTGTCAGCATTTCTGTTTTATGCTCTGATTTCATGACGCTATAGTCATGGACACAATGTCGGAATCTGAAGGACTTTGTCTACCGCGTTACACCTTAATGACTTCAGAATGGAAACCTTGACTAAAAAAGTTCTAATGAGATAACATGGCATAAAATTTTCAAATGGTGCGTTTTTCTGCCTCAAAATACATTGATGTAAGAAATAAAGATGGCAAGGGAGAGATAGAGAAAGATAGAGAGAGACAGATAGAGAGAGAGGGAGGGAGAAATTCTTCGTGGACAAGGGGAGTGCAAGATGAGGCGACCTCGTCTCAAGTATCGCACAGCACCCGACACCCTCCACCCTTCGAGTGAAAATAAACAAAAATTTGCACCCAATCTGACGCAAAGAGGGTGTAGATGTCAGCGTGCTGACGCCATGCTGGTGCGCTCTCTGGCAGCCCCAGCAGCCCAGTCAGGACGCAGCATTGCAGAGTGCGCTCTCTGGCAGCCCCCGCAGCCTAGTCAGGACGCAGCATAGCAGAGTGCGCTCTCTGGCAGCCCCCGCAGCCCAGTCAGGACGCAGCATTACAGAGTGCGCTCTCTGGCAGCCCCCGCAGCCCAGTCAGGACGCTGCATTACAGAGTGCGCTCTCTGGCAGCCTCCGCAGCCTAGTCAGGACGCTGCATTACAGAGTGCGCTCTCTGGCAGCCTCCGCAGCCTAGTCAGGACGCTGCATTACAGAGTGCGCTCTCTGGCAGCCCCCGCAGCCCAGTCAGGACGCTGCATTACAGAGTACGCTCTCTTGCACAACCATCAGGAAGTTTGCTCAGTTTGCTCACCGACTGATTAATTCAGGCGAGCTTCCCAAGTTTCGGCAAGGATGTCACCAAATTACCATGAGCTTTCAACTTACGGAAGTGGACATTGTTTTGAAACTATGTTATGTTTCATAAAGAGAATGTGTTGCTGTGCAGGGTCCGTTATCTCGCCTCAATGCAGCCTCATGACGCAACTTGTCTGCACTTCCCGCCAGAACTTCACACGGCTTAGAACTCACCTGCGTAAAATCACTCACATTTGATGTTTGTCCTCACACTAGAGATTCTCATTTTTCGAATTTTATCTCATAGATTGCTCAGTAGCTGTGGAACATTGCCACAGTACTATTGAGTCCCTGCAACTCTTATCTGGTAGAAGTTTTGGCTAATTGAAGGCGTTGTCACACGGCGGACTGTTTCTGGTGAACACTGGAGGTTAGATCTGTCACTAAGCTCCAGAGGATAAACGCTAGCTCTTCATCTTGGGATGTATGCTCACTTCTGTCCCGATTGGTTGGGTGTTGAGTGTGCTAGCTCAGAAGATGTTTGAACGAACAGTCGGCCGTCATGTTGCTGTTTGAAAACGTATGTATTGATGGTGTTTTCAGCTTTAACTGTGAACGATTTCAAATGTAAAGTTTTTAAAACACCATTGACGTGTTGCACCTAAGGTTCACGCGATCGCTAAAAATGAAATACTAATCACCGAAACCTTAATTTTGTCTTCAAATTCGAACTCTTTTCAATTGAATTCAGAGGTGAAATCGAGAGTCAGAACAGAATTTAAGCAATTTTCTGAACTCGCTCAAATTGAGGAACTTTACTGAAGGCTGGGCGGGATATTGCCTTCACTTGAAGGAGGCTGTGTGGCTCGCCTCAGAGAGCCTCACTCAATTGCTCAGCCATCACTGAGTGCTCACACCTCAACTTAACACAACAAACTTGATATGAACTCGCCAAGTGCCGATGTTATCTATATTAAACTAAGCGGAGGGAATAACACTATGACTAATTAAATACATGAACATAAATTAAAACTCAGAAATCAAGATAAAGAGCAAGAAAAAACTTCCTCTGCATTATACCAATAGTCAGTAGCGGACAATAATTGCACTTGTGTCCGGGGGCTAGCGACAACGGAAGCTCTGAGTTCCGGCGGTTGTTTTGCCTGCACTTTCAAGCCTGTGCAGTGCATCATACCTGTGCAGTGCATCATACCTGTGCAGTGCAGAATGCTACGCTTTACCAACGACCATCGTCCTTCTGGTCGCAAAGGTTAGAATTTCAAGCAACTTGCATCGTCGCTGCAGAGCAGCTGACAGCGTAAGTCCTAACAAATCAGCTTAGCTTCGCTACCTGGAGGTTTTCATCTCCGAAATGCTCAAGTTTAAATTTTTCTTACATAACTGATGACTGAGCATCTGGTAACGTTCGAGGATTGTGTGCTGGCTGCAGCTCACACAAAAATTGACGAAAACAGACCATGATGGAGGCTACAGCGCACTTGCGGGAGAGATAACATTTTCAAAATACACGCATGCAACAGTTTCCCTGGTTGTCAATGATTCAGCAAAGACTAGTGGTTTAGGTGTGCACTTATTGTTGTGGAGCTTGAAAAGAAAATCAAGCTAGAAAATCATGTTCTTATAGGTAGTCAAACTTACTACGTTTGAAAATTACACAAACAGTCAGTATTTCTGACGCTTGTGAGCCGGTCTGAATCGTACTTGTCTGTTCTGAGGAGAAAAAGTCTGTTCTGCTGGTGCTGCCCTGCCGCCATCATCACAGGGCGAGGCAGTGCACCACGAGCACCCCACCTGGTGTGGAGGTGCTGGTGCTGCCCTGCCGCCATCACCACAGGGCGAGGCAGTGCACCACGAGCACCACACCTGGTGTGGAGGTGCTGGTGCTGCCCTGCCGCCATCACCACAGGGCGAGGCAGTGCACCACGAGCACCACACCTGGTGTGGAGGCTCACTCGCTGCACCAAAATGAGAAGAACTCTTTTCAGAGGACGCGCAATGTACGATGCGCCTTGACCTCATGTTGTCGCACTCTAGGAAGCTCCATCTTACTTGACAGGTGAGCTCAAGTTTTACGCATTATTTGTGTGTCTGTTTCCAGTCTCCTATGCTCTGTAATTACACTTGACAACCTCGGGCTTGAAGCGCAGCTTTTGAGACTTTGGTTCTTTTTGTAAGGGGATAAACAGGCATTGAAAGAAGTTAATAGCATTCTGGTAGGAGTTATTATATTAATTATGGGCGGAAATGGCGACAATTTGTCTATTTTGCTTCATGTTTCATAACAAAGTGAATAGAGTTTTGTTATCCTATAGCCAGAGAATGAATTCTTTAACTGAAGATAGAAAATGAAAATTGTAATCATGGAATCTTGCAGACTTTGTGCGGAGTAAAATTCTCATAAATAAAATTAACCCTGACTAGAACTTATCGTCTGAAGATAGAAACCAGCCAACAATGGTCTCACGATCCTAAATAATACTGAGTGTCCTATTAAGTCCAGTTCCAGTTTTAAATGAAGAAATTGTCTTCTTATAATGGTCGGTAAAAAGAATCGATTGCATTTCTTCTTATTTAAGATGTTTAATGTACATTAAAAATTTTAAATTTACGTTTGCGGCACTAATGAAAGGCTTTTTTCGCCTGAGGAAAAATATTTAAGAGTGAGGTTATTAATTTAATTGATTTTCAAGACTTGTCGACTTTATTGTTGCGAAACAATGGGATGTCAGACGTTCATAAAGTGCTGATCGACATGCAGTAAATAAAAAAGTGTTATGAATGAGACAAATTACAACGCTTGTAGATATATCTAGCCGAGATGTTAGGTCACAACGCAGCACAACAAAGCCGCAGCTGTGGACGCAATCTCTCACGAGCAACAAAATGCGAGTTTTCGAGCCGAAGCCTTTGTGGCGCAAATGCCGCGTCCGGGGCTTGAGGTTGCATGAATGAACTTTAATGAGGCCCTGGACGACCTTGTAGGCTAAAGTGTATAATTTCTCCTTGCGGTTGTGGGAAGATGGCACGAAGGATGAGAGTTGAAAATATTTGTGGACTCGAGCAAGTGCAATCTCCGGAGTGGCGTCCATTAAAGGGTTCAGTCAACCTTTCTCCGTCGGCTGTCATCAGAGGCTTCACTGCATATATGTAAATAAAAGTAAGTTTTTGGGCAAAAATTCAAAATTGAGAAACTGGTATTGACATCAACGTAAGTTTTTTGTTTTTTGAGATTCTGTGATGGTACGAGCTCATCGCGGCGTGGTTTGATTGAGAGCAATTTTCTTTATCGTATTCCTCATTTCATTTGAGTGTAGCAGAACTTTAAAAACGATAGTAACGCTATATACGCTAATCTTTCTGCATACTGTGAACTACATGTTTCCGAAAGTGATCAAACCAGCACTAATTAAACAGCTACGTTTACCTCACTTCCTCACTCCAAAATAGCGACCGACAGCGGAGCAGATCTCAGGCGAGCGGAGCCGGCAGCGCTCTAGCGGGCAGAAATATTTTACTGCGGAGATATGTGGGCATTAAATTGAATACTGGAGGTACTTGCAGGAATTGAATAACTTACAAGCAGGTGTCTGCCGCCGCTCGCCTGGCGGCGCAGGCTTCACAGCTCCAACCACAGAGGTCAAACAATTCAAACAATTTAAACAATTTATTTACCACAGGTGTTACAGAGGTAGAATGTTTCTTAAGTCTAGTACAATGGTCAAATTTGCGTATAGCTATCTGTGGGCCCGAACAAGTTCAGCGACTTCTAGGGCATCCTACCATCACGTTTTTCTAAGGTGTACAATAAAGTTTAACCTAATTCACTTAATCTAGTTTCGCATTTGACTGATCAATGAGATAATTGACTCGATATTTGATGCTTCATTTTACAATATAGGTCATATGGACTATGTTTAAAAGTATATTCGATAAACGATTTACGAACAGACTGAAGATCGGCGATATTAACCATGGCAAATTACATTATTAGGATCAGGCATGAAGGAGGCAAGATTTGCCTTGGTGATCTTACACGACTAGTATTCTGATAGGATGTGAGACTCAAGATTTCTTTTGAATACTTTGTAAGAATTACTTTCACGGATCTCCTCAGGTATTGAGTTCCAGGTTTTAGTTCCAATGAAGAGAATACTGTGTTGCGACCGGGCCTTTGAATAATAAGGAAGCATGAATTTACTTCTATTTCGGGTTAAATGGTCATGATGACCAGTTTGCGCAGTTAATAATTGTTTTCGCTATTGTCGCCATCATTTGTTAATGTTTTGTAAATTAAATTACAAATGGAGATTTTTTAGAGATCCGAAAGTTTGTGTATTGGTAAATTTTTGAATGAATCATTTGTATGAGCATTATATTCTAGGTTCTTTACCGCTCTGATAGCTCGTTTATGCAGAGTAAAAATTTTGTTGGTTTTATTTTTATCAGTTCCGTGCCATGCTTCTATTCCGTATTGCAAGTATGGTGAAATGGGCGTTCGGTAGAGCATTTGTAAGGCTGATTCAGGGAGGAAATTTTTGATTTCATTTAGGATTCCCATGGATTTTGATAATTTAGAACTAAGATGAGCGATGTGCTCTTTGAAGGTCAGATGTTTATCTACTATGATGCCCAGAAATTTACATGAGTTGGTTTCTTCGATTTCACTTTCGCCAATTTTAATGCTTGGGAGAGATATATTTTTATTGGATGAGAATGTAATACATTATGTTTTACCGATATTAAGGCTTATTTTATTAGCTTTAAGCCACGATGAAACCTTGCGGAGTTCATTATTTATACTCTCCGCAATCATAGCGGGATTTTGGTCCGGAAGGACCGCAGAAAGCGTGCTGTCATTGGCAAAAAGTATGAATTTGAAAAATGATGTAGATTTAATATCATTGATAAAAATCAGAAATAGAAGAGGCCGAAGAACAGATCCTTGTGGAACTCCATTACTAATTGTCAGTGGGTCCGATTTTGCGTCGTCAATGACAACGTATTGCTTCCGATTTGTTAGGTATGATCTGAACCAATCATGGGCAACTCCTCGATTGCCATAACAGTGTAGTTTCGGGAGTAATATGTTATGGTCCACACAATCGAATGCTTTTCGAAAGTCAAGAAATACAGAGAAGACAGGCTTCCTTTATCTATATATGAATAAAGGAATTGTAAATGATTTAATATTGCCTGTGTTTTTGATTTTTTACAACGAAAGCCGTATTGTTTATCAAAGAGAAATGATTTTTGTTCAAAATAAGAGTACACTTTTTATACACAATTTTTTCGAATGCCTTGCTAATAATTGATAGCACGGAGATAGGTCGATAACTGTTTACACAAGATTTTTCCCCATTTTTAAAGATAGGGGTTACTCTAGCAACTTTGAGAGAGTTCGGGAAAGTGCCTAGGAGGAGAGACTGGTTAATAATATTGGATATCAGCTTGGCTACAATATCTGCAACAATTTTAAGTACTTTAGTCGGAAACGTTTGTAACCCCCTCGATTATTTTTCAAGTTGTTTATGCGCGCAATTACGTCGGAAGAGTTGGTAGGCGTGAAGAAAAAGTAGTTGTGTTCTCGGAGATGATCCATGTATTCCAAATCATCAGTAGGCTCACTTGGAATACCATCAGCTATAATTTTACCTACGTGAACGAGGAAATTGTTGAAAAGATTAGCAATTTCTTTCTTTTCATGGTATTTTGAATGATCTTGAACAACATATTCAATAAACTTTTTATCGGCGTTATTCGGTTTACCGCAAGAGTTAAGGAGGAGCCAAGTCTTTTTAACGTCAGCTTTAAATTGAGTAAACTTGAGCGTAAAGTAGCTCTTTTTTGATGTTCTTATCTGGTTTGTCACATAGTTTCTGAATCGGATATATGTTTCTCTAGATATTCGCCCTTCGTAAAGGAGGGCTAAGTACGCTTGACGTTTCTTTATATTTATCACGATGTCTCGAGTAATCCAGGGCTTTTGTTTATTTTTCGGGGTAACTGTGCGAGTTGCAATTGGGCAACATTGATTGTATGCGGTCATTATAGTTTCAGTCAACTTTACTACTGCTTCGTTAATGCTCGTTGCATTATTGTGTTGAGGGATGTGCAGTGTTGGCATTGATCCTTCTAGAACGATGCGCATTTGTTCTAAATTTGATTCGTTTACTTTACGATATGAGTAGGTTTCAGCCCGTGGTTCGGTGCAAGCAATGTAGACATTTTTCTTGATAATAAAAACTGGAAAATGATCCGATAAGTCAGAAGTAATTATTCCAGCAAGAAAATCAGTTGGGTCTGTCATAAAGATATTGTCAAGCAGCGTTGCACATTCTGAGGATTTTCGTGTGGCTTTGTGATGATCGGAAGGAAGGATTTAGACTGAAAGGCATTTAGGAAATTAGAGATTGGTTCACAGCTTTCATGTTTCAGTAAATCATAATTAAAGTTACCGCACATTATTATGTCATTGGATAAGGGCCTGTTGGACTGAGAAATAATACGATTTAGCTCATTCAGGAAGGATATAGGACAGGCTGTAGGAGGCCTATACGCCGTTCCAAGCACAATGCGTTTACCGTCTCTAGACAGTTCTACGAAGAGTGATTCTACATGATCCCGATTCATTGTTGCACTTGCTATGATTCTCGAGTCTATGTGGTTAGATATATACGTACTGATGCCTCCGCCTCG
>JACJUY010001345.1:79138-113376 GCA_014220935.1 Platorchestia sp. MABIK | reverse complement strand
ATGTGCATCATGTTCAATGTGCACCATGTACAATGCGCACCATGTACAATGTGCACCATGTACAATGTGCATCATGTTCAATGTGCATCATGTACAATGTGCATCATGTAAAATATGCACCATGTACAATGTACACCATGTACAATGTGCATCATGTTCAATGTGCACCATGTACAATGTGCACCATGTACAATGTGCATCATGTACAATGTGCATCATGTAAAATGTGCACCATGTACAATGTTCACCACTAACAATGTGCACCATGTACAATGTGCACCATGTACAATGTGAACCATGTTCAATGTGCATCATGTACAATGTGCACCATGTACAATGTGCACCATGTACAATGTGCACCATGTACAATGTGCATCATGTGCAATGTGCATCATGTACAATGTGCACCATAAACAATATGCACCATAAACAATATGCCCCATAAACAATGCGCACCATAAACAACATCCACCATAAACAATGTGCACCATAAACAATGTGCACCACGAACAATGTGCTCAGTAAACAATGTGCACCACGAACAATATTCTTAAAAATATTGTGTAACATGGAAAGTCTACGTTGCGGGGTGTGTGGACGTTGAAACTTTTTTTATACACTTTTCAGTCTAATGTGATAATTTCATTGCTGACATCGGAATCATTCCTTCACTAAGTGGAGTTCAGAAATTAGCCAGCAGGGAGTGGCACCAGGGAGAGTGGGTTGTGACACCAGCAGTTGGAAACCTGCACTCCACGGATGGAAAGCAAGAGCACGACATCTTCACAAACAGAAAAACAAACAAACATCGGCATCTTAGGATGCTTTATTTCCAATCAAGCCTGAAACATAAGATCTTAAGCATTGGTTTTTCAAATGTCTTATAACTAACACTATATATAGGACACCATGACGGTTCCCCCGTGAAGCCGGTACCCATTTCCGACACCTGGGTTGAGTGGGGTATTGTGCTTGAGATTTCCCTTATACCCAACGGGGAAAATCGCCGCGCCAGTGCCGGGATACGAACCCGGGCCTCCAACATGCATGGCCGATCCCTTAACCACTGTACAACCTCGAGCACAAACAATGTGGGAGCACAAACAAATTCCAGAGGCAAAATCTAGGTTGAATCTTATGAATTATAATAATTATGTACAGAGTGAGCAGAATTTCTCGCTCGATTAGATGAAAAGTTATTGGATTCTAATGTGTTGCCTTAAACCATTGATACATCGGCAAAAGGTTAGGCTTTGTAGATGATTCACGTTTCTTTGAAATTCCCTTAGACTGTTGCTTTAGTAACTCATCGATAGAGCACAATTTCTGCATCTGAGGGTGCCAGAGCAGCAGCGCTTCCAGCACCGTCGCGAGCTGGAGTTCTCAACAGCCGCGCCAGTCCTTCGCGTGAATTTTACTACATAATTATGACTGCACAATATTTTCAGAATGAAAACGGTTAATGCTAACATCATGGGCTTTAAAAAGCTCACTCACCATTACTTTTTTTCTGGATTTGGTACTTGTCGTAATTGGTTTTATGGATCATCGAGAAAAAGAGTTTATAAGGCAGCTAGAGATGCAGTGTGGGCCACGCAGAAACAGAACAAATCATGGTGTAGAATTCTGAGGGGCAAACTTACGCCAATAAACAAGCGGGAATTGCTCGTAATTGGAAAAGCAAACAATGTGTTGCACTTCAATGAAGGACAACGTACGCACGAGCCCAAATTCCATTAAGTCGAGTGAGAGACAGGTCGCATTGCGGCGGCCGCTCTAGTCAACAGGTACGGGCAACACAATAAAGTCTGGCTTGTCGCCCGGTGCGCACTTTATTGCTCGTGTGTCTGCTGCGAGGCGAGCGCTGTCAGCAGCCAGACCAGAGCTGTGTGAGTGTTGCTAGCTCTCCCTCACTCCCGCCCTCACACGCACTGCAATAAGACACTAAGTCCCTCTTCTTGAGAGCTTTCTCTACTTCACGAACGGTTGAAACAATTGGGTATTGATTTCTTCCATTAGAATGAAGAATTTTTTTACCACAAGTGATACAGCAGTAGATGGTCTCATAAGTCTAGTTCAATGGACATATTTCAGTATTTGAGTATAAATTTATCTCAACAGTTTCAAAAAAAGTTCTACTACTCGAGGCCTCTAATACAAAATTTGAATTGATCTATGTAAATAAAAGGTGTCGATTGTGGGTGAAATTTTTAAAACATGATATGTTTGAATCCAACGTACATGGAGATTTTTGTATTGAATTCAGTTTAGAGGCAATTCATTTATATGAAAATGCGAACACTGCATATTTTGGTAAGTTGTTACTTTTGAATTATTTGTCTTTAGACAATGATTTAGAGATCGTAGCATAAGAGGAATGGGGCGACACGCACAGTGGCAGAACAAAAAAAGTTCATAGCCTCAATGAAAAAACTCACTGAAAATTTGAAGCACAATGAATGGTTTAGTTTTGATTAATTGTGGCCTAATCGAGCCATTGCACTAATTTATGTACCTCATTGTTAATCTGCGAGAGAAGTATAATATTTTCAAAGATATCACTAAAAAAAACAAATAGAAATTTTCGTATCGTATCAATAACTTTGATCGAGAAAAATTTCACGATGTACCTCGAGAACACTCTGCGAGTGCACAGGTTTAAAGTTGCTCGGAACACTCGGAGAAAATGCGTTGAATTGTCGGGGTAACTTGGCCGTAACAATACCCTTATTTTAGAGCATGCGGCTTTGTGGTTATCCCTTGAGATTATCATTCATTTGTGACAAAAGTGCATCATTTTAATGTTTAATAAAAATATTGAATTGTTTAAGACTTTCATGTAACAAAATGATTAAGCCAGTTATCGAACAATTTTATTTTCAAATATACAAGTCGAATGTAACTTTTTATCAAATAGTGCAATGAGCAACATGCAATCGTCAGTGCGACCATCACGATGTTTGCATGACAAAAGCTAGATCGACATTTTTTGTTGTCACACACCAAGGTAATTGAACCCAAATTATAGAGAATAAATGAAGCACTTTGTTCTTCATTCACTCTTTTTTTCAAGAGTGAGGAAATTTTCCCCAGAGCTTTTGAGCAAATGATGATAACTAACATTGCCCGGAGACAGAGTCTCAGAAGCAAGGAGAGTTGATGTTGTTTCCAACAAGCTGAAATTGACCGGCCGAGCAGACTAGTCAGCAACGACTCAGATTTTCTCCGTTGCCTGCGACGTGAGCGTCAAATGGAATTTATGTTGAAGGAAGTAAATGATTCTTTTGATTTATAGCCGCTAGATCTAACATACTCTGGTACATCTAGAATAGGTGGAGCCTAATTAGGAAAATCGAAAACAAAAGGACTCAATGAGGCCGAAAGCCAGTATTTCAAATTCCATTCAAGGTTGTGAAAGATGTTCTTTTATTTCTAGAACATGATCTATTAAGTGAGACGTGTGCGCGCCATGATCGTCTAATGCAGTGATTCTGAACCTTTTTACTTCCACGCCCCTTGAGAATTGTCAGGGGAAATTGCGTGCTGATGAACTGGTAAATAAGAGCTCACAACAAAGAAAATTGTAAATAGGTCCTCAAACATATTAAACAGTGAAAGCTCACTCTTTTGTCAAAAACATTACTGGGAAAATCAGGCTTTGCTGTGGAGGCTAAAGCCCCCCAGGTGAAGAACCACTGGTCTAATGCATAATGTTCTTTAATTTTTCCTTGCCCACTGAAATCTGTGGCTCGTGACCCCTACTGATTTGTTTCATTCTATTGCATGATGCAACTTATGAACGACCCTAACTTTGTTGATGATTATTAGGAAGATTTTTACTCGAAGCATATTATATCTTATGACAAACCGTACGATGAAATTCTCATGACTACTGCTGGCTTTTGTGAGTCCTTATTTATATAGTCATTAATTCGTTGGTGCACTGCGACGAATGGGCCGAATTAGACATTAAATTATCAGTGAGGGTGAAGTCACGCACTCACTGTTACCTGAGGAAGAAAATTTTTGCTTGAATGTATTTAGTATTGGCTTCAAATGAGTTGCTTCCACTCGTTGATACCAAATAAGAGGCAGGGCTTCGTAGGCCGACGTTGGGGAGTCTACCTCACCCACCGCAAGCCGGGCTGCATCTCACGACCTTATGTTCCTTCTGGTATTTCTTATGGTGCTTCTATTGTTTGGGTGAACGCCAGCTAAGGGACGAAATTATCATGTTATGCAGTGCTAAAAATACTGCATAACACGTGGGTGTTACAATTTTTTCATTACATATTTACGGATCACCTACGGGGCGAAGAGTTGAATAAGCTCCCTGGATCACCCCTTCCTTCCCATTCCAAGCTCCCACCCCGTGAAAATAAAGTTGTAATAAGTGTAACTTTGCCACGGTCGTTGAAAAAGAAAGATTTAAAAATTGAAAGAATGAAAAGTCATCGAATGGAAATCAATGCTAAAAAAACACTAGAATTTTCCCGCAAAAAACTAATCAAAGTTCGGAATTTGAATATTTTTAATCAAGAGTTCTCATTTTTCCAGCAATTAGTATGTTCTGTACTGAATTGTTCTTTAAAAAAACGATTACCGAGTCACAATTTTTTGGAGCTTGAAATTAGTCACACATTTCGAATTTGAACTCAAAAGTTTTTGATGCGGCTTTCCTAATGAATTCATACGCCTTAAATGTGCGGTTGAAGAAGACGCTACATCGGATGCAATAGAACTCAGTAGCCAACTCTGAAGTTAAATCATACTCTGAATAGAATAAATCCTTTTTTTGCAGGAAAAACCTGCGAGAAATTGTTAACGGTATTAATTCTTTTCGAACAGAGTGTGCCTGCAAAGCTGCTCTGTTTCTCTGATGTGGTCGTAAAATTGCTGCATAGTCCGTACCGCCCCGCCTATCTTGCTGCATAGTCCGTACCGCCCCGCCTATCTTGCTGCATAGTCCGTACCGCCCCGCCTATCTTGGTGAACAGGAGAGCCTTTCTTGCGGCAGCTACGGGCGTGAGAACTGCCTGGTCACACGGCACCAGAACTGCCTGGTCACACGGCACCGGAACTGCCTGGTCACACGGCACCTGAACTGCCTGGTTACACGGCACCTGAACTGCCTGGTCACACGGCACCTGAACTGCCTGGTCACACGGCACCTGAACTGCCTGGTCACACGGCACCTGAACTGCCTGGTCACACGGCACCTGAACTGTCTGTGACAAAGCAGTTTTGTCCTGTTCTGCAGCAGCGGAGTGTCCGCCTGGTGCTATTTGCCATTGAGCACTAAGGCCAAGCATAATTCACGTGCTCACTGTTATGTTGACGGAGTACTCAGAGCTACAACTCACAATTTGTTTTGATTGCAAATGGAATGCACACGTCGTCATTGGGGGAAGGGACACTTGAAATCCTTTTCATCAATATTGCAAACGAATTTTGTTTGTTGTTTATTGCAACGCTCTCTGACCCAGCAGATATTGAAAATAGACTGAATATTGTTGATAAAGAGTGACGAACCCAATTTATTCTGAATTGGTTACGCTTCAATCCCAATTTATTTATTAGTATTAAAATGCCCCTGACTCAAAACCAGTGGTCCGAACTCTAAGCAACTGTTTACATGAAGACATCGACACTGAGCCTGTGTGGGACTGGCAGCCACCAGTCATAACAAGAAATTTTGGTCGCCAAGTCGTGTACGACACACGAGGTCTGTGTTGGACGTGGAGATGTCGCAGACTTTGAGACTTGCAGTGTTGGGATCCGGTGAATTTGTCTCACAGAATATATAAAATCAATCGACTATTGTAAACCTCAGAGGGTAACTTTGGATGCGCGAGACCTGCAGTGTATATAGACTACAAAACGCATGAAATTTGTTAGTCACACCTTTTAGTACCTGTAATGTAACGTTTCAAGCTTATTGTTATATCTAAGTGTGAGCCTTGCATGGCAGGCGCCGCCGGATGCGCCGCCGGATTGCACTTGGGTTCGGATAGGTCCGAAATGCCTAGACCGCAACCGCCGGAAGCTGGCCTGCGAAGTCCTTTATGGTGTCTTGCTACGCTTTGCCTTTTACAAGCTACGGAAGATCTTTGTTTGACTTCCGGGCATTGCTAGTTTTAAGGAAGGTCTGTCACCGACGGAATCAGTACATTATTAGGAGCCTTGCTGTGCTTTTACTTTCCCTTGCTCCGTAGAAGTTTACGGCTTCTGATACTGTAGCTCCTACATTGGTAGTTTGCAGGTACCGCTGAAAAAACATCAAGTTGTGTCGATAGTACGACACTACACTTATCACACATTGCCTATCACTGAGAGTCAAAAGATATTATAAATGAAAAACTTTGCGCATATCATACGCCAGTACTACACGGTTTACACATTTTTGAATGAAAATAAAATACCCCGAGTATCCAAACTCATCTGTGATACATTTATAAACCTCTTGTATTATGGAACTATTGGAGGCACAATTCGCTGAAATAAAAGTTTAAGTGATAAAATCTTACTTGAATAAATTTTAAGATAATAATGATTTCAACCAATGTATTGTACAATTAATTTCACAGGAGAGGTGATGAGAACAGCACAGACGCCGGGCACAGCACACGCTCAACCTTTAGCAGCGCTGGAAATGCAGGCACTCGGCAAAGCGCGAGATTTGATCTACCTAAATAAACGAAGAAACTTACTAAAATTAGGCTGAAGTAATAGGCTGAAGTGCAAACTGCGCTTTGCAGAAACCCATTTTGCAGAGAGGGATTCCGCACTGACAATGAGCGTTATGGAGCCCGAATTTTTACTGGTGTAATGTAGAAATTTGTGATTGAATATTTCTGGAATGTTAGACGCGTGTGATGGGCAGGTGAGTGGGTTGGAGTGCATAAGGGAGAAGGGGACGAAAGCTGAGGCTCTCATGCAGCTCTAAAACTGAACTCTACAGCGTCCAGTGAGTTGTGGTGTGTTGCCGCGGAGCTTAGAATGTTCCTTACGATTGCTAACATTGTTACGATCCTTCACCGCTGTAATAATTCTCCGCTTGTGTGTGATCTTTTTGTGTCGTTTAATCGCCGTGGCTTTTCCATTCTTTTATTTTGTCTATTCTTTACTAATCATGATAAAATATAATCCAAGCTGCCACCACCCATAAAGGGAATGTCTATTTCATATTGAATTAATATTGAATTTCAATGTCATCATGATGGAATTCAAAAGTCTTCGGAAAACGTGTATTTGCCGTGAAATAAGGCTTCAAACATTCATTTCCTTCAAGCGATCATCTCTCTTTCGTCCTTACTCATCTCACTACAAAAGGGTAAATAAAAGGCATTTGCTTTATGTTATACGAATGAAATTAACTACGTATTTAACTACGTGTCCTACATGCTTAGAGGTATGAATCAAGAGACTGCTCGACTATGACGCGGGAGGCGGGAACACTAATCTTATGATTGTTGACGCGCTGGCTTCTGGTGGCCAGACCCCCATGTGCTCGCCATTGTTGATGGTTGAGGCTAACGCCTGAAGACACGATCGCTTCTAATGGATGAGGGCGCGAATGCGTTGATTGATATGTAAGTGGGCGCAGTAGGATTCGTAATTTATCTTCAATGACAAGAGGTATACCCTCGGTCCTGACTGGACCGGGGCAGTTAACGTTCACGCTTGTTACTCGATTGGTCGCCCGTGCTCTGCTGACGCGCCCTTACAGAGCAGCTCTCTCTGCTGCTTCCTCGCGAAGTGCTAATTAGCAATTATGATATTGCGAGATTGACATATGAACGGAAAATATTTCCTAAGCAATTCAAATACATTGATAATTAATTCTATTATCATAGTTATCCTAAAATCCCCATTGAGATAACATTCACATTAAGAAAATATAACATGAAATTGTAAATCGGTGTTCATGGCAATATCGCGTCGTATCCTAGGCGTCCTGACGAGAAGACTCTTCTATAAAGTATAAATGTTTGGTATTCTTGCATCTTCAGACTTATGTGTCTCTTTTAGAACTTTTATGGAATGTGATGCTGGCCAGTCACTTCTTCCAGTTCTTAGCGTTGTTTCCTTTTTTTTGATCGTAGATCATTGACAGTTATACTGAGGAGTACAACACACCCAAACCATTCTAACGAGGATCGACTCGCTGTGAGAAGCGCAGGAACGCTACTTATCTAATTTACTGTTGAAAATAAGACAGAGGGAAATCTCGTCGAGCCATTGCTTTGTAACACGCTCCACACTTCCAATGATTTACATATCTCACCTCGACATCCTCTCAGGAATCACAACATTCTGAAGAATCACTGTAAAGAGTAAGGATGTGTGTAGTAGCGCAAATGTGCTTTTATCGTATTTTAGTTTCACCCTCGATTACAGTTTGATTTTTTCTGAAAAAAGTTCAGAAGCGTTTAAATAATGTTCTAAAAAAGTTAGAAAAGAAGGTTTCGGATACAATCAATGTTGAGAGAGATTACTAACCAAAGATGAGACAGGATATTATTTCCACTGACGCATTGCCGAAAATGCAATAATTACACGTTACAACGCTACTCCAAAAATAAAAATTGATATGAACATTACTCAACGAATTGAAAAAAAGAAAGAAAATACTGTTAATAATTATTTTCTTCGAATGATGGACAGAAACTTGAGTTGATGGCTATGTGTTCATCAAATAATCTATACTATAGAAACATTTGAGGCGCGTCAAAGGGGGCAGGGAGGCAGCTGCATGCATTTGCTTGCATCTCTTCGGCCATTTATTCAGGAAATCCTGCTGCAAGTCCCACATTTTAAAAACATGAAATTATTTCGTAACTTTTATTTTCCTTGAGTGCTCGGGACATCCAGATTATTGGCTGAGCTCGTCAATTGAACCCACACGAGATTTCCAACAAGCTGAAGAATATCAACATGTCATACACGGAGGAAACAAGCTGAATACCAACATGTTATACGCGGAGGAAACAAGCTGAAGAATATCAACATATTATACGCGGAGGAAACAAGCTGAAGAATATCAACATGTTATACGCGGAGGAAACAAGCTGAAGAATACCAACATGTTATACGCGGAGGAAACAAGCTGAAGAATATCAACATGTTATACGCGGAGGAAACAAGCTGAAGAATACCAACATGTTATACGCGGAGGAAAGAAGCAAAAGAATACTAACATATGATACGCGGAGGGAACAAGCTGAAGAATATCAACATATTATACGCGGAGGAAACAAGCTAAAGAATACCAACATATTATACGTGGAGGAAAGAAGCTAAAGAATACCAACATATTATACGTGGAGGAATCATGCTAAAGAGTACCAACCTATCATACGTGGAGGAAACAAGCTAAAGAATATCAACATATTGGATGCGGAGGAAACAAGCTATAGAATATTAACATGTTGTATGCGGAGGAACAAGCTGAAAAATATCCACTAATTATGCTCGGAGAAAAACTCAATGAAAGCACTATAACGAGTTCTCCATCAGATCCTTGATGAAAATGTGGGTGGATACTGGACTTTTGTTAAAAAGTGAATGATTTTTCAGAAATTTGGTGCAAAATTCCCGCTCTGGGAATTTCGTTCGAGCCTCCGCAAATGGGATTAATCCCAATGAGGCAGGGCCGGCGCCTGCCGTGCACGCGCCACAACTACAGAACACAAACACGAGCAAGAGCTGCAGTGACACTGCACAGCACAACATGGGGGTCTACATAATTGTACTTCTCTGAATTTTAATTCAAAGATACACGTATACGATACGCGTGTGTGGGCCCAGTGACAAGAGCTTTTACACACACACACACACACACACACATATACATACACACACATGCCGTGGGGTATATTGACCGGCTTTCTTAGATATTTGTTCACTGTCTGAAGTAAAATGTTCTTTATATAACTTCCCCAAAAATCTTTGCAATAAGCTATATTTTCCACATAACTACTTGAGCCTTAGTAGTAAAAACAAAAGCGCCGTTGAATTGCAACAAAAATGAAAAATAAATGAAGCGCTAAAGAAAAAACTTCTCCTGTCCAGCACATGAAAAGATTTTATTACCTCAAAATGAGAGGGCAGATAGAATTCCTTCTTTGTGTGGCAATTTATAACGTTCTAATGACAGGAAAACGTACAAATTGTGTTCAAAAAATTAGCACTAGTAGCGAACTGCGAGCGTCGGTCATTTGCTGGGCTGGAGAGCGGAGGAGGTGCAGCAGGACTCGGGCAGAAAGCGCGGCCGGCATCCGTGCAACGAAGCTTTAATGTTTTTTGCGGCCATAAAAGCTTTTATTGAGGATGAAACTATGCCAGACCGCAGCAAAAGAAACGGGAATTAAATACCCATGAAGACCTGCAGCGACGCGTGAACTGCAGCCCAGCGGCTCGCAAAAGAAAGGATAAGCCGACCTGAGCCGCCTGGTTCCACTGCTTCGGATATTATTGCGAAAAGGTTCCTTGGCTCGCATGATACTAGATGGCTGCGCAGGCCTGCAATGAGCTAACAAATACAATCTTGGCAACGATTTTTGTGGCTTTAAAAAGTAGTCCGGCAGCAGAGCAAAGAAATACTGAAGCAGAGGGTCATTAGCTGCTGAGGTGAACCATCTAGTCCTGGGCTTACGTTAGACATGTTAAGTTTCGATGGAAACATCACGAAATGAAGATGGTCATGGTTCAAAACTGAAATTCAATGCAAGGTATGATAAAGTTTAGGAATACAAAAAGCCATGCCGGAAAAATGAAGTACCCAGAAGTGAACAAAATATTGGTCACGCGGAGCGGGTGAGAAAGGAATGGCTCAAATTCAATTCTCATTGGGTGGTAACGCAACAAATGATGAGCTCGAGATAATAGTTAACTTCATCTCTCCAATCATGGAAAGCTCAAGCCAAAAGGCTTAGATTTCGAGTGTATCGTGCCCTGATCAAGTTGCTTATTTTAGGGAGACTTTCTACTCACCAGGGCAGCCGTGAAATACTTGTTCACAACAGTGCATCAATTCTCATAAGAAATTTCATATATGAGGGGGAATCTTTCAAAATTTTAAAATTTCTTACAAGCAAATCACTTCTCCCTTAGTGAGTTCAATTAACCTACAGCGAGCAAAGCAACATCACAAAATACGGTAGGTCAGTGCACGGTGGACACAACCAAGCGCATGAAGAAATATCACAAAATGCGGTAGGTCAGTGCACGGTGGACACAACCAAGCGCATGAAGCAATATCACAAAATACGGTAGGTCAGTGCATGGTGGACACAACCGAGCGCATGAAGCAGGAAATCAGGCCTCCATTCGAGCAAATAATTAAGGTATTAGTGCTCCACTTCAGCTTCATCTCAGAAATTTCCGTCTGTAGAAATCGAGCATTAATTCCTCACAGGACTGGGCTGCGGGCAATGAATGAACCACGTGAGCTCAGCGCCGCCGCAGCCTCAGCAGGCGAGGTGCGGCCTGCCACGGGCGCGCTGCTGTGGTTATGCCCTCACTCCTCAGTTTTAGTGCACTGAGTACACCATACAGATAAAAGCAAGTATAAAAAATTCTTTTTCTAACTTTCGACTCCTGAATTTATACCGATATCTCTGAATTAGTTTTCTCTCTCTTTTTCTTGATGAAAAACCGAAAACCAATCATGTGCAGTTTATTTTGAGTCAAGTTTTGAAAATTGACAGACTGTAGGGAAGACACTTTTACACTTTTTGTGTATTTTTTTGTTGTTTTGATATCAAAAGTTCATAAAATACAAAGAAATCGTCGAATATTTCATGTATTACTTTATTCGTGCTAGTATCATACAATAAGGCCAACCCAATATACAGCCGGCAAGCCTGAGGCAGAGAGGCTGAGGGCAGCGCGCCCTCAGCACTGCTGCGTATGGGCGACCGACCCTCACGGCACCCGTGATTTGACCAGCGATATCGTGGGCTGCCGCTGGGCAACCAATCAGCTCGCCCATGATTCACTCAGCTGAGTTCTCCGGGACAGTCGCTAATTCAGCAGCTCTCGGAATACCGGGTTGTTCAAACATTTCCCTGACGCACCCAACCCAATTGGAAACTGGGTATCGTTCTCAGTTGGAGGGCCAAATGCAGCGACGCGTGCAGGCTACACCAGCTGCTGGCATGCAGGCCACACCAGCTGCTGGCATGCAGGCCACACCAGCTGCTGGCATGCAGGCCACACCAGCTGCTGGCGTGCAGGCCATACCAGCTGCTGGCGTGCAGGCCACACCAGCTGGTGCCGTGCAGGCCACACCAGCGCGCCATGTAACTGGGACGGGAAGTGCCGCTCGTTCTCCACTCTGGAGATATTTGTAATCTCCGAACAATGAAATGGGGAGTAAATACTTTTTATTGGAACAGTTAAACAATTTTTATTCATGCATTCTATCGCAAATTCAGTGAAAACTATCATAAATGCAATTACTAGGCATTCGAAACTGATGTTTTTGCCCAGTAATTTACCCACTACAAGTTGTATTACTCCTTCATGAAAGAGAGTAAAATTGCATCTCATTCCATTCTACACACTGTAGCATGTCATAGAACAAAAAAAGGACAGTTTCTGAAGTGAGCTGGTCAGTTGAATGAACTAATGAGAAATCCCCTGAACTGTACAAGGAAAAGAGAGCGAGTTCAAAAGAGCAGCAAGTAAAAAGTGTCTCATTCTAACCAATTAACAGTCAGAAGAATTAAAAATATGATGACTGGAATCAGCTTACAGATAAATCAGCATTCTGCGCTTCCAGCGCAGGAAGAGAGGGTAATGAGGCACCAGAAATGTGCATAAAATGGAGGTAATCACAAAGGGCACACAAGAAAAAATAGAGAGGAATGCCAGGAGAGAAGAACGAACTTTTCTCTCTCTAGCTTAACTCATTTTTAAGCTTCCTAGCCAGGAAGCAGAAAAAGATGATCTAATTAAAGCTTAGAATGAGAAAACTTAGCATTTTACGCGTCACAAAAGTATGAAGAACAACAGCAGAAGTAATGACTGCACTCAGTCACCGGAGTGAGGGGTGAAGCTAAGCAGGGCAGGCGATGCAGGGTCACCGCAGCAACTCAGGCTTGCCGAGCTGTTCCGTCCAGGCTCTGGAGCCTCCAGTTACAGGACTGCTGCGTCCCGCATTTCGTGATCGGTTATGTGAGCTCGGCAGGGTCTATCACTCGGATGAATTGTATTGTTGCTCTTATGTTTGGGAAACACTCATCTTGACGTTGTTAAAGCAATCAAATCGCAGTTACATATAAACGAAATCGAATGTCCAGGGAAAGAAATATAGAAAGTTTCGAGTTTTCACAATTCTGAGTTGGAGATCTCTCTAGAATCTTCTTTGATATTTCTTCTGCACGAGCGTTGTCATCAGCCCTTTTTATTGCTTACCCTTTTAAGCATTTCAACGCTCATCTCTGGGTTCGTTGGCCAGTTTGAGCAACTATGCTATACTTTTCCAGTTATTCTCACTAATTTTGATACTGCTTCAAACAAATATTTTTAGGATACTTTAAGTCTCTCAAAACCTCAGTGTTTTCTTCTCGGCATTGTGACTAGAACCATCATTTTTTCAATCCTTTTGTGACATTGTCAGCCAATCAGTTTCAGAAAATTGTTTTCAAAGTTTCGCATATTTTACTCGAAATTTTGATAGTGTTTCAAACTAACCCGATGGCGGTTCGAAGTCGGTCACGATATAGGGATCACGCGTAAATTCTTTTAATGAATGAAAGCTTTATCCTCGGTGTGAAGGGTGCATTTGAAGCTCATTAACTCATAAAGAGTTAATTAGGCTTGAAATTATCTGGTTTTGCTCTGTTGCTCTACACAGCGCCGAGTTCTCAACGCATCATAAGAGAGGTCAATAAATTCTAAAGTATCCCAAATTAGGCATAGAATTACCAGCCAGAATTACGTGAGGGGCGTCCAGTTGTGGCATGAGCACGTGGCGTGGGAGCAGCAATTATTGTTAGTTAGAGTGCAGAGGAGCTGCTCCGTGGAGCTGCACAACAGGTGCGACCAGCATAATTACACGTAGTGATATAGTTCTGTTTAAGCCGATCTCCATCGTCTAAATAGACTTTATACAACAATAAGGAAAAAACAACGGCTTCTCAGTTCGAATACAACCATCATCAAACGTGCACTACAATCGTTATACGATGCAATCTAACCACGCAATTTATTTTCAAGTAGTGAGTATCACAGTGATATATTGTCCGTTGCTAGAGCTCTCAAAACTTTCTTTTGTTACAATAAAAATAAAAGGTTTCTAAAATTTCCAAGAAATTCGACTCGAATTTTAGGAAATATCTTTTTCACACAAGCTCCATTTTAAATCCCGGCGGTGATATATTCTGTCGTGCATGAGAGGGCTCGAAAAACAAGTCAAACAAACTGCAAGAACAGTCTTGGGTCTGACTGAAGAGGGTGCCGTCGCCCGAGCAAATATTTGACTGCCAAGTGACCACATCTCTGCGGCCTCGAGATTCCGCCTAACTGCCAACTGCTGCCGTCTGACTTATTTCTTAGGAATATATGCACTGTGGCTCTGCGGCCTGTGATGTTTTTCTGATGAACGTTCATTAGTTTCGTGGCGTGGTGTCCTTTTGGTGAGAGGACTTGCGTATTAAAGATTTACAGAAGGGTGCAATGAAGAGTATGTGCAGTGCAAGTGAAGAGTATGTGCAGTCCATCTCGCAGTGCAATGAAGAGTATGAGGCAGCCAGTAATTATCTTCAGTAGCTAATTAAC
This sequence comes from Platorchestia sp. MABIK, assembly GCA_014220935.1. Lineage (NCBI taxonomy): Eukaryota > Metazoa > Arthropoda > Malacostraca > Amphipoda > Talitridae > Platorchestia > Platorchestia sp. MABIK. The sequence goes on along the minus strand of JACJUY010001345.1, from coordinate 98,589 downwards.
TAAGACAACAGCGAATTTACAGTAGAGCGAGGAATCTTTGCAATTACACTAAGGGAGGCCATGCTGTACTAGTCCTTCACACAGCGTTTTCTTAACACCTGCGGAACAGCAGCAGGTCTGCCACTCACCTGTCGCTCGAGAAGAAGACTAGACAGTAACTCGCTAGGGAAATGTTCGTCAATTATTTCGTAGTATTTATCGGCTTAATGTTACTAAACAGACGCCGTAGACGACAGTAATGCATACCCGTCGATAGGTGCTCGCGATAGAATAATAGAAATTGGAAAAGGTTCAGCCAGCAATGGGAAAAAATATTTTATTTACCTACGAAAAGTTTAATCATAACTGTAAAAGCAGGTCATCATATTCAGTTGTTAACTGAGCGTAGTAAGTTATCGCAATTGCAAGCAATTATTTAAACGCAACTTCACAATTTCTTGACCCCATGCTAAGTGCCACGTTGAAAACCTGTATTTTCGTTGTGACCGCTTTCGAGTAGTGCTAGTAAAAGTAGTAGTAGTAGTGGTGGTAGTAGTGTAATCAGTATGGTAGTGGTAGGAAAAGCGGTTTCTAACGTTTCAGTAGTAAAGCCTATACCGAGGTGAAAGTCTGAGAGACAAAGAAGATTAAATAAGGTTTACATCTAGAGGGTCACAATGAACAATACTCTGTGCAATCGAAATCATTAAGCTTAGAAGCAGCAGTCACCATACACTTACATCAACTGTTTTTTTTTTAAATGGGCCAGGAGCGATTGCATTGAATTAGATGTGATGCAAGCAAACTCCTGTAGCTGTTGCAAGTGAAATGATAAGGATCTATGAAAAATTTCATCCAAAATGTTTTACCATAGGCTAATTTTTCCGAAAACTTGAAAGTATTACTGAAAATAAGTCGAACAGTAAGTTCAACAAGCCATTTATGTACATCATTATAAGGCAGAATACAAAAATACAATACTCTTGTAGATGAAACACACACACACACAAAGAAATACGTGCAGGTGATGATTGTAAATTGAACAATAAACCAACAGCTGAGAGCGAGTAGGTACTAACCGAGCTTGGCTTGATTTGGTTAGTTGAACATTCGTCTACCAAGCGTTACCCTACGTTAAATCAATTTAAGGGAATGATTATCCAAAAGGAATATATGTGGTAGATTAAGCTAAGTTTCATAAATAATTTTATGTTATTGCACTCGAGAATAGGTTCATTTTGCTGGAGATTGTTTACGTTTAGCCACGTAATGCTGCGATATAAAAATCGATAAAGAAATTGCAGAGCCTAAAAATAATGTGATAAAATTGAACAAAAAAATATTCTCCAAGAGGAAGACACGAAAATTTACGTCTTAAAAAGCACGGCCCCCAAATTTTTGATTGGTGGAAAAATTATCCACAAAATACTGTTTATGTCCCGAAATTAATGTTCTAAAAGCTTATAATTCAGAGAATATTTCCATTTTGTTCACAAAATTTTACATGGCAGCAAAGTAGCGTGCCACAAAGCACAAGTCAATGCAGCAGGGCACGCCTGACGCACGCTCCCTGGTGTGCCACAGCCGTGCGGCAGCGGGCCGGCCACACGAGGTACACGCGTAAGTCGCAAGGCAGCTACGAAGATGCATGGGCTCGTAGTCGGCTCCCCAGTGGATTGAAATTATACATAGTAATGGATGTCTGTCGTCCAAGAGGGCTTCCATGCTATCTATTTTGAGTCCATTAATCAAATTCTTCCTGTTAGAATACAGTGGTGAAGCTTTCGCTACTAGAAGAAGAGGAATATTTTTGCGTGGCGAATGAGTAGGTTCTCACTTTTGCTTGTGAGCACTTTCTATAACAACATAGAAGCACAACCCAACTCTCGTTTGCTGCCTTGTGCTCAGTAGTGTGTAGGGCAGCAAGAGAGCTCGTTCTGCCCCTGCGAGGTCAGTCGCTCAGTCCTTAAGGGTTCACTCAATGGTAAAGTTTCATTCCAGAATGCATTTCCTGTATCCTTTTGATCTGTATGAACTAAATTTTCTCTGTTCTGTGCCAAGTCCTAATCGTAATAAAACATGAAACTTCATGAGAACAGCAATGACGATCTTCTCTCGTACTTGTCATCAATGACAGTCAACATCAAGTCCCTTGAAAATACATTTATATCTTTCTTTTATTATTTGATACATTAATCATCATTGAAACTGAATTGATGTGTGAACTTCAATTATCATCAAAAATATCTATAAATTTCTACTGACACCCAGTTGACGTATAAATTTCTATAACATACCAATTACTTACACACGGACTTGATTTATCAATTTCTGTGATTGCCGAGTGAGTGCAGGGATGGCGGTCATCAACATTGCCACACTCAGTGAGGTGACGCACCCGCACCGTGACCGCAGCGCTGAGACCTCGTGACGTCAGAGGAGGATTATTTTTTCCATCTCTCAGTACACAATAGGAACTGTGGTAGCATCAGAAATCAATTTTGATGATTTAAATTTCGGTAACGACTTCAGTTTCGGAAGGGAATTTCTCTTAAGACATTTTTACCTCACTACGTAGGCCCCATTCTTGAGCACACGAGCTGCATTGCAGTTTCTCATCGATTCCAGTGATTTAACTCTAACAAATCATCTAATTCTCTAACTTTACTAATTTTAGCATTTCTGCTCAAGAACCAGTGGGCGAAACTTGCAGACTCGGGATCAGGAATTTGGCGCGATCAGTAATTTCGATAGAAACTTTGCCCCTGTCTCATTCTGCTGAATCATGGGTGACATTCTTTTCTTAGGCCGCACTGTTGTGGTCCGCAGGGCAGTAACTTTTGAGCAGAACTTTAGCGAGAAGATTCAGTAAATTTGCTATGAAGCCCGGGTCCTCATTTGAGTAAATCTAGAAGTTGTACAGCTACGTAGACGTTAAGAGTTGCGAAAAAAGTATAATGATAAGTTGCATTAGACGAATTTAAAACGTCATCGGTTTCTCAGATGAGGAAATGGTGGTCAGCTTTTCATAACTCAGCTTTTCATAACTTAACTTACGAAAACAATTTGAAATGAAGGCGCGGTGAGAAATAGTACACAATCGTCATAACCCTGTTGTCTTATAGCTTCTGTGTGCGGTGTTACTCTAAATTCGGGGTCTCGGTCGTCACCTTCACGTGTAAAAGCCTAAAATTCGAGAGGAACCGAGGCGCATCACGCCGCCCACCGCCGCACCAGAACGCGGGCGGCAAGAATATCGCGACAAGCTGGCGACACGCAAAATGATTTTCACGATCAAATTTTCAAAAGTGATCTTTAGATTTAAAAGAGAATTTATTTGCCGTATTGACATCAAAATTTTCTGTTTACTTTTGAAAAAGAAAATTCATTTCTGAATATTTCTTCAATAGAGTTAATTTATTTCCATTGCAGAAATGAAATTTTCGTTACAGTTGTCTATTAATTTATCAACCATGCAGCTGAAGTAACGCCCTTCCAGAACATCACCTGTGAATTTAACGACGGAGTGCTCGATATCCTGATGTTACACAGAGATATTCTGAACTTTACACTGGGAGGCTCATATTTCATCCTTCGGAAATGCCACTTTTTCTACAGATTTCGACTTTGTTTAACGTCCTGCACAAAGTTTGAGCTGTATTTTGCGAAAAATTTCATTGTTTCACTGCTACGAGGCTTATATTTAAGTGAACAAAACATTCATGGAATTACCTGGCGCAAGCTTCTTTTTCTCTCTTCATCTAGCATGCGAGCAGGAAAGTAAAATGAGCTAAGTAGAAATAACTTTCCTTCTTGCCTTCATTGCGTGTTAGAGAAACACTGCTTGTACTACTGCAGAGGCGCAGTTCACTGTCTTCTCCTTATGACCAGAATTCCTCACAGATTACGACACAAATTACGTCAGTATTGTTTGCTTGCACTGTAAAGTAGCGAGTAATGCCCGAGCCAAAAGGTGTCCTAAACTTCCGATCGTATCACCGACTACCAATCTATCGTATATTTAGTTGGCGTTGGATCTTCTCCCAAGAAAAGTCATTACGGTACTATGAGTTCTTCAGCCTTGAATTCTTCGAGCAACCGAAATATCTATTATGCTTGATGCAAAGTTAAGTTCAGAACCTTAATTTCAAGGAGCGCTGAGGCGTGCGGCGCCTAAACATCCTCTAAGTCCGGGTTTGTTCGAAGCTAGCCATTAATTTAGCATAGTAAGATGTTATCGCTATCCTCCACGCTTGCTGCTCTTTCGTTTCGACTAAATTCCAAATTGAAATGGCTTGCTTGAAATATTGGCATATTTACAACACACTCGCTGCCAGTTAGGTACTATAAATCCCAAGTGATTGTATCATTTGTGTCATCCTCAATGTGATATATGAAAGAACTCACGCCGAGGCCCACGATGAATAGAACTTCGAAGCAAGTTTGGAACAAAGTCTAATTTTTGAGAATGTTTGACATGGTGGAGGCGATTTTCAGAACAAACGAGCAATCTGTACAAAACCACGAGGGCTTAAGTCCTGATGACTTCTCAGATACACGCTTGTTGCAGATAGAAGTAAACTAGGCGGATACTTACGTTGAAACAATCTCCAATTCTGTCAAAAGAAGCTGCCCAAGTTTCTGCACAGTAACGCTCGTGAGCTCCGAAGTGCGAACATCAATTCCAGGAGAGCTGCTCGAGCCGTAAACTCGGCGGCGTGCGGAGCGACCGTCGCACACAAACATGGTATGGCAGAGGTATACTCTTATAAACATTCACTGCATCGAGCGTCCTCACCTCATTATTTTGCTAAACTGTATCTTTTGGCTGATGTTCTCGCGAAAGTCCGGCACCAATTTTGTTTAACTGATTAACGTCAGCATTTTCGTACTCATATGACTGTTTTCAAAATCACGGTGATTCCCCTGGCACTGGCATCAGGTTGTCACCGACATCAAAGTGGGAAAAGACCTACTACTTGGTAGTGAACTTCAAAGAAGAAAATGAAGAAAAAACTTAAAAAGAAGTACAATATCATAGGGCTATTTTTGAACGAGGACCTTATTGTTCTCCAGCGAATTAAAGGGAAATTTTTTGAAATTTCAAATTGTAGTATTTTGAGAGTCGCATGTTTAACTTTTGGATAGAAAATTAAATGTAACATCTCAGAACAATTCTGCAACTATATGAAGCAGAAAGTAAATAAAGGTTCCTGGTCTAGGTTTATCACAAGATTTATTAAATATTTTGGCATATCGAATCATCGATGAATCAAAATAAACCATGTGGCTTCATAAACCTTAGTACACTGCAAAGAAAAAATTCACGAAAAGTAGATAAAACGAGCTGTGAATCAGTCGAAATGATTGGGAAAATAAAAAAATTGTAATATGAAGAAAGTGTTAAGGACCATCAGTATTGTGCGCTCATCGCTAGTGTTGCGACCAGGTGACCTGGCACCTGCCGCCAGCAGCGGTGTGCAGCGGGGACTCGAGCACCTCATGACTGACGAGCACCTCATGACTGAGTACTTGTGTGGAACGCTAACACGACCCTCACTCTTCATTTGCTACTTCGATTAATTTCTCATGAGGCTTTTGGAACCTTCAACATGACTCACCTGCCTTAAGAACCAATCAATATAAAACTGACGTGTAAAGCCCTAGTGTGAGTGCGAGACGCAGAGCTCTCATTTCTCAATGAGAAGGAAAGCGCTAGAACGAGCATCTTAGCACAGCTCGATGCTTAACTTTGCGTCTTTTTCAGGATGGGCAGCTTGGCTGCCTTTGGACTGATTAAGTAAGAAGGAAAGGAACTTTTATACAAATTAAAAATTTGAACTTAAATTGAATTTAAACTTCATTGAACTAAAAGGGTTGCTATTATCACCCTCTAACGGAATGAATTGGGGAAATTTATGCAAGGAGAAAACTAAATAGCATCAAAATAATTTTTAAGCTTACGGAAATCTATCATTAGATCCGCATAAAAACGATGCTATCACTTTCCAATTCCGACTTGGTTTCAATTGGTTCTCGCTCTGAAAAGCGGCACGACCAATTTCGTCTGAACTGATCGCGAGGGGAGATGCTGGGCCGGAAAATACAACGTCGACGATGATGGCCCCAGAAACTCCAGGCACACTTCCAGAATTCCACGAGTTTTCGGGCTCATGGATCACAATAGCCGCTCCTCGATCAGACGCCGTCCTCGAAGAATTGCAAATTCCAATGAACGAAAACTCTTTTCAATGAAGCTAACGAGGCAGCGACGAAGAAAAGCCTTTCACTTTGCCATTCAAATTTGATGGAAATGCACGCAGTTCGGAGTTTAGAGCCGCCGCTGAAACCCTCAAAATTTCTTATGCTTTTGACATCCTTACAACGGATAAATAAATATTATAGAAAATGCTAAGCGAAAAGAGAGAGAAACCTGCAGAAATTTTCTTTTGGTCCTCTAGTCGGTAATAACCAATTAACTTAAAATCAATCTGAAAAATTATTCATATATCTCGATCATGATTTATTGAGAGGCACTTTACCCGCAGAAATAAGAAGTATTGCAGTAATTAAGTGGATCGCATGGGAATGGCGGAAATTGCAGGCACTTCTACGGAAGGCGTTAGCGCTCAAGCAGCACGGATTGCGTAACTGACGAAATGCTTGATTCGCTCTGATTTATATTCGATCAAGTTGTTTACGGACATATTTGGCTTGCGAGCTGAAAGTCGGCTCAAAAAAATATATTGTTAGTCATGTCAGCTTTTTCATTCTCAGACACTTGTGTACTAAAAGCTGATAAAATTCAGCTGGAAAACCAATTCCCATCCTATGCACACTTCAAAAGCAGTATATTTCTGAAAAATAATCCATAAATTGGTTGCCAAGAAATGTACTAATAATGAGGAACTTAGAAATGAAGAAAATTCTAAGGAAATCAATCACATTTAATGGGAAAACGTTTCGGAGTTCTGCTCCATCATCAGTTCAAAAAAAGTTACAAATCATCATGTCTGAAATAAACTTGCTTATTGAAGTACGGTCCCCTTACTCCGCTCGTGACGCCCACGTCGTCAGGAGACATGGGGTCTCCAGGGACCAGTTTCGGGAACAAACAAAACGAACTCATTTAAAAAACTAAGCGACTTGGGAATTCACAACGAAATTCTGTCTTGTAACACGTATAAGTTAGTTTACCGTTTCAGTTCAGTTCAGCTACCTCATGGGACAAAAATTCTCTTGGCATTTGGTTTAGATTTCTGCCTCCCTTTTAACAAACTATTTTTTTTTAAGATTTTGTAGCCTTTGAGAAATCAGCTCATGCACTCAGAAATAAAGCGTGTTCTAACTGTTCAGAATGCATCGGCAATTTGAAAACATTAGCTCGTAAGCATTAATATAGTTTTATAGCACGTGAAATATTTTCGTTCGTCTGTCATAAAAATGACATATCCTTCATGAAATCATTTGCCGCAAACGAACAGTTAAGAATTTGAAAATCTGACAAAGGGAGAGATGGGGCGTTAATTGATCGCCAAAAAAACAAGAAAGCATGCTTCATTTAATATCTGACACCTCAAAATTTATTTGGATTACAGAGTTATTAAATAAAATAATACTGAGGGTTGAAGGTAGAATTAATTTTTCACGTTGCTTTAAAGAGTTAAGGAACACACCTTAAGAAAATTCATCTAACTTGCATGTGTCAAATTCGTCTCAGGCAGGACTGTTAGTCTACCGAAAATACACAGGCCTGATTTTTGTCAACATTTCAATTTAGGCCGAATATAGCTGCTTATAATAGTCCGAGTTATAAACTGAGTAAGCTCCTTGTACCAGTCCTCAATAATATAACTTAAAAACGAGTATACAATCGACAATGCCTTCAAATTTAGCGAAAATTTCTGAAGTGTTCCAAATGCGAAAGATTTAATCATGGCTTCATTTGATATTGAATCTCTTTACACTAATTCTTCTACAGGAAAGTATTGACATTTGTCTAAACTAATTATTTTGAGAAGGAAGCTCCAAATTCATGGGCTTAACCCATAAAGTATTCAGTATAGTACTAGAATTATCTGTAATGCAATCCTTCTTTATATTTATAAGCAAACTTTATAAGCAAATAGACTGTCTAGCAGCGGGGCTTCCGTTGGTACCGTCCTCTGCACATTTTTGTGTATTTTCATGAAGCAAAGTGGGTAGATGTCGGTACTTCTAATTTAAACAGGTTTTCTACAATCGATGTGTAGACAATACTTTTGTTCTATTTAGCCATTCATCTCATGTTGAGAAGTGTTTACACTCTCTTAATCTCAAGCATCAACCAATTAAGTTTACTGAAGAAGTTAAGAGAAAAACCCTCTTGCCTTTCTTGACTGTCTCGTGACAAGAGACGGAGATCACTTGCAGACGTCAGTTCACCGTAAATAAACTTTCACAGGATTAGGCTTCTGTTTCTTTCGTTTTTGTTCAACAAGCTTCAAAATTGATTGTATTCAAACTTTGACCAATAGGGGTCATAAAATATGTTCAACCTTCAAAAGTGTTCATTGTGAATTTGAATTTTTACATATATATTTTACAGCTAACGGTTTTTCTTTAAGTGTCGTCAATTCGCCAATTAAAAAATTTGTCTTGATGCAATACGCGTCACAAGCTATTGAAGATAACAATAGAGACCATCTATAGTGCTCATTCCCGTATTTTGCAGCCTTCTGAGAAATTGCCACGTGAATTAAAATTACTGGGTGATAAATGTTTTCAAAACATTTCGGTTACGTGTCGCTCTTATTCACAAATTTAAGGTGGCTTCTTTTTTCCTCTACAAGGATACACTTCGATTGGTATGCGAACCTCTCTGGTTTTCTCTTTCAGTTGTGTGCAGTGTACATGACCGTCCGTCGACATGACGTCACAGAATTTTTATTTCAGAATGACACAGCATCAGGGTAGATGCTTCCGTACTGGGACCCAACTAACACACCCCTCTCACTATGCAGTGCGCAATCATACTGAAAAATGAAATGTACTTATATCCTGTACCAATTTCAAAATCTTAGACTCTGCCTCAACTCCTTATGACCTTAAGATTTTAGAGTCGTTCCACATTTTTAAACGAAAACTTGCCCTAAACAAAACCGACAGTTCATACCCGTTGTGATTAGTAACTAGATAGCAATCTTTCAATGACGCATTTTAACATTTTGTTTTATATCTTTTATTTCCGACGCAATGAATTGTCTTTTTTAAACTGATCATAGAGCGGGACTCTGAGAAAAGACTGCCATTTTCAGCAAGTTTAATCATTTAGTTAATTGAAAAATTATCTGCAATAATGCTGTTTTCAATTTTAAACATTACAAAAATTTTACAGTTTTCTTCTAGCTTGCTGGAAAAATACGATCTTCAGTTCTGAGGCGGAGACAGGCTACACCGCCCTGCCCCTCCCCCTCTTCCGAAGTCACTCATGGCGGGTCAGCAATAGCAAACAACAAAACTATCTGCAATTTTGTTGCTCGTGATTAAGTTAGCAGTTGGTGTTCGGTGCTCTCTATTCGACCCGTAGCAAAGTTCGTTTATGGCCGTTGAGGATTTAGTGAGATTTGTCTATTACAACGGCGGATATGAGACATTTATCACACCAATATTATCACTCATAACATTATCTGAGCTATTTTGCAACTGCTCTCTTCCCTTCCTTCAGTACGCGTTTCCAGGGAAGTGTTGCACTCTCTGAGCTTCGGGAAGGTAGAGAATGCAACGGACTATAAATAAAATAGCAAGGATAGTCACTTTTAAAATAGGAATTATTTCTTAGAAAGTTTAATTTGTCAAAACTAAAAATATTCACGAAAAATGAACGTTTCGAACCTAGGGGTCATCTTCAGCATCTGAGGAAACAGTGATTTTTCATAGAGTTAAAAAATATACCTATACGAGTATATGGTTACCATTTGTAATTGCTAACAGGAAATTCGCAAGGGGAAGGAAGATTGAGCGTCATTTAAAACCGGTTTGTCTTTCATGATAAAAAGAGACTCTAAAATTCGAAGATCTGTTTGACTAGCCAGGTTGCAATTATCTGGAAATCGTCTAAACGAACAGGCAAGTCGCACTTTTCTGCATGGGCACGCACAGCGGATTGAGGGGGAGAAGCAAGAGGCCTATTTGTCCGGAAGCTTCGTCCGGCATGCTCTGCTACACGAATACGCAAGGCCCTTTTTGTGGACCCAACGTACTCAGACGCACACAGTGCGCAACGATACTTGTAGATGACTGAAGAGAGCGAAGCCTTCAGAAGCTTATCTTTGTAATTGAAAAAAGAATTGATTTTGTATGCGTTCACTAAAATTAAACGAAAATTTATATGTGTGAAATGTCTGATCAAAGCGTCCGCTAATCTCTTTTCAATTTTTCAGATTGGTAACACAATAGGGGATAACAAAAGAGAATTTTTTTTCCCGCACTGTTGTCATAGGTGGGCGGTCACAAAATTTTGAATTTAAAAACTTGTTGATTGAAGAATGTATGAGCCAAGCGGGGAAACCATTATTACGTAAAAAGTTATTCAAAAATTCAACTTCACTATGGAACGACTGAAAATTTGAACATACACTATACGCTATGCATAACGGAGTTCTGATACTATTCAATTTGAAACGAAAATTACAAAAACTACAAAAACTCAAACCCTACCCGGTAAATGTTTGTTTGAGATTGACAGAGCTATGAAATTTGTTATTTTGACGAGTAATCATTGAATCCAAAAACGGGAAACAGTTTTCTTTTTCAAGTTCCATGGTAAACTTAATATTCTAATGTTGAGAATTCAACATCCAAATGGTTTCCCCGCTTGGCTCATACATTCCTCAATCAACAAGTTTTTAAATTCAAAATTTTGTGACCGCCCACCTATGACAACAGTGCGGGAAAAAAAATTCTCTTTTGTTATCCCCTATTGTGTTACCAATCTGAAAAATTGAAAAGAGATTTGCGGACGCTTTGATCAGACATTTCACACATATTAATTTTCGTTTAATTTAAGTGAACGCATACAAAATCAATTCTTTTTTCAATTACAAAGATAAGCTTCTGAAGGCTTCGCTCTCTTCCGTCATCTACAAGTATCGTTGTGCACTGTGTGCGTCTGAGTACGTTGGGTCCACAAAAAGGGCCTTGCGTATTCGTGTAGCAGAGCATGCCGGACGAAGCTTCCGGACAAATAGGCCTCTAGCTTCTCCCCCTCAATCCGCTGTGCGTGCCCATGCCAAAAAGTGCGACTTGCCTGTTCGTTTAGACGATTTCCTGATAATTGCAACCTGGCTAGTCAAACAGATCTTCGAATTTTAGAGTCTCTTTTTATCATGAAAGACAAACCGGTTTTAAATGACGCTCAATCTTTCTTCCCCTTGCGAATTTCCTGTTAGCAATTACAAATGTTAAACAGATGTATAAAAATATTTTTCAACTCCATGAAAAATCCGTGTGGTTCCGAAGGTGCTGAACATGAACATTGTGGTCGAAACGTTCATTTTTCGTGTATATCTTTAGTTCTGACATATTAAACTCTTTAGGAAATAATGTCAATTTTGAAAGTGACTATCCTCCCTATTTATTTATAGTTAGACTTTGCAAATGGCAAAACATTGAAGTAAATCATTAAATGAATGCAATGGAGTCATGGTCCGGGTCCAGCGTGCAAGCTATTCTCTGGAGACCCAGTTTTTTTTCTTAATTTTTGTGTCGTTGCCACAATTTCTTGTGTCGGTCTACGTAGATCACATCAAAATCTTTCAAACTTGTCCCTACCACGGCAGACGCAAACTTTCCTTCATTGTACGGTTAAGGCTTAAGACTTAAAAGCTAATCAGTGCGCCAATTCAACTATCACTTTAATGGAGGACGCAAAGCAAGAAATAGCTCAACTCAACGCCAAGATTTTGGTGGAAATTTGTTCAGTGTTGTATTCTTCTTCTACACATCGGAGACTCTTCCTGGAAATCTTAGAAGGAAATGGAGGGAATGGAGGGAAAAGTCGTTTCTTAGTTCGAGGTCACAAATTTTTTTTTTCGAACGCGATGTTTGTAAGTCATGAGTAGAACTTGAATATAAAAATGAAAGTTATCCAATTTCATGATAATTTGCTTAGCCGCCATTATATAGTTGTTTGACCTGTGTTCAAATTTTGCATTACTTGTGAACAGGTTGGTGAATTTTTTTACTTTGAACCATTGAACAAATGTTGCTCAACAGATATTTTGAATTTTACTGTTTATTTTTGTTTCAGAAAGATAAACGCAAGTAAGTTACTTTGAATTGGGGTTCACGCGCTGATTGGCTATCATTCCTGTTTTCCATCGCTTTTTCCTTGACAAATTTTTGCTATAGTGTTGGTCTGTTGCTTGTCTGTCATGAACATATCGTCAGGCTTGGCTTGTAGCAGAACAAGCACTGCCACCTCAGTTGAGGGAAACTCGTTCATTGCTGAATGTTCGTCCAAAACTTGCTGACTAATGCAAAGCACGAAATTAGGCAAAATAGAGGTAATATTTCCTCCATTGCCACGATTCAATATTTCATTGTTCTAAAAATTGCACGGTATAAAGTACGAGCGACGCTCGAGTTCCGGCGCCTAACAAAATCCAGGAAAAGGAAAGAATTAACGGGGGCACTGGGCGGCATAAAAGCCAAATCCCGCACCTGCAGAGAGTTGTTCTTACGAAGAGACCTTCATATTTCAGCTGCTGAGCACAATAAACGTCCGCTCTGCGTTGTAGATCAGGGCTTCAGCAGCTCAGGCGGCAGAGTAGGGTCAGCTCCGTACTCTCCCCGACTTGGTGTAGCATTGAAGGAAATCTTGCTACAAATGTGTTCGCTTGGAAGATATTTGAAATTAGCGAAAGTTCGTGTCAATTCTTATGAGGAAAGAATGTTAAAGAGGACGTACGCTCGTACACACAGCACCAGACGCTCTGAGATGGCAATATGTTCTTGAGACTTCCACTCAACACGAGCGCACAATCTGCTTCTCTGATACATTTTAGAATCCTTAACAATTGTCAAATATTTAAACACTGACTACAGGGCAACAAAATTGATTTTTATATATATCTTGGCATTGCAGCGTGAGTAACTAAATGTTTCTGAATTTTCTTCGAACTCTTATTTTCAGGATTGAGTCGTTGCGGTAAATTTTAAAATTTCGTGCCCTTTCAATGCTTCTATGGCGTCTAAAGCTAATGGGTTCGATCATGAAAGCAATCATGGTAATAATCATGATAATGTAGTAGTAGTAGTAGTAGTATTAGCATTGATTTGCTAGCGCTTCAGTTATTCGTTCCTAATCGCGCCGTATAATCATGATAAGCCTTATAATCATGGTAATCATGATTGTGATAGTAGGATAATCAAGAAATGATTGAAATTTTGTCATTCATTCAAGATTGATAACAATGTTGACATTAGAAAAGAAATTAGTTCACCATGTTCAATATTATATAAGAATTCTCACATAAAACATTCTTCTTCTCGTATAATTGTGTATCTGCCATTGAAATCAGCATTCAAAATATATGAATTTCGAGTTACAAAAGAGTTACAAAAATGCGTGAGTTTCCAAAGGTAAATTTAAAAGGAGCGATCACGTAACAACTCTCCTAAAGAAACTCTGCTGGACTCCTATTCGAGAAAGTTTCTTCCGCACAATGCCCAATACATATTCTCCTCTTTGTACCCTCAGAGCAATGCTTAAATAGCGCTTTTTATCCCCCCACCGTCACCAACCTAAAGCCGAATGGGAGACATAATGTCTTAATCAACTACCGTTCATCTGACATTGGCAGAAAGCTCTGGTATCCTGCGCCTTACTGCGGAACAAACTTCCCAAGAGTGTCAAATTCCCTCAAACATTAAGAGAATTCAAGACCAAAGTAGCTCGTTATATTGCGTCTAAACAATAATTGTAAGCTGCAGTACGTACTGGAATAGTAATTCTGAATTTTTTAGCTGATGAGTTTAAATTTCATTACGTTACACAACATGCACCAAATTTTCGTGGTATGCGTGTGAAATGTGATTGCTTGTTTGAGAATATTTACGTACATGAATGTATGTATATATATACGAGTTTATGTGCATGTGTGTTATGGGTATGTATGTGGGTACGTGTGGGTGTACATATATTTATATATAAACATAGATTTATGTGTAATTATACATGCATACGTATACGCAAACAGCAGTTCCAGTAAAATTGTTAATGAAGCGTCTTGTTTTAGATTCCGTATTTTCAAATCGGTATTCAAAATTTTTTAACTCCTATCAGCTTGTCACGTTACCTGCCTCGTCACCTCCCAATACAATTGTGAAGCATTTAAATGAGGAATTGAATAAATTTGTTGTATGATTTAAAGCACGCTCTGGGAGACAGTGAACTTCCTTCTATGTTATTGTGCTCGCTCAAAATGACATTTTTGCACAGTTGTCATTTAGATCTGGTAGTAATGGAAACACTTATTCCACAAACACTTTCAGTATCATTCCCCAATGTCCGGTAAGCCAAAGCTCAAATTGTGTACGTTGTAACTGTCACAAGTGTTCTCACCCCACTGACAGCATCATCTTTGTATTTCTTGTATTGTATTTATAAATAAACATTATTAAACCTCAGCTAACAAGCTATGAGGTACATCTTGTGTTTTTCTCCCAGCCTTTTGTACAATCATTGACATAGACCGTCATGGCACCCACCTACACATGCATATCCACTCAGTACTTCTCTTATTAAAACATTTAACAAGTCGACTTAATTCCATCTTGTGGGATAGCTTTATTAAACATCATTGTTTTACTCACTTATTCCTATCCTAAAATAGTCTTGCTGGTCTTGAGTGGCAACTTTTGCTTCTTACGCTAGTGAGTATATTATGGCAGTATTTCGTACTGTGTCAGCCATGTTGCAGATGTCACGGTTAGCATTGTACAATAATCCTTCTCATGTCTATGACTCCGGTGAACTCTTATATTCTAGCGTTATTAGCGTAGGAAACATCACAAGTTTTGTGTTATGGTAGAATATTTTATTCTCTCCGCGCTCGTTACTTGGTATTCTGCTTGATACGTAAGAATTAAAAAAATTATTCCGTACGTCGATCTCATAGTCTTAGACGCAGAAAAATCTAAGCTTTCAATTATACTTTCAACATTTATCTCTCATATCACAAGCTCCTATGCTCGTAAGCTGTTATTTTAATATACGTGCGCACTAACTAGAGTGTTTTCAACAATGCGTCAGTAGGATTATATTTCTTTAATAACTTGTATTTATATGCATTGTTAAAATCTGATTAACGCAACGAAGGGAACGCATTTTTTCATGATTTTGTTTCGACAATTGACATGGGTTTTGCGATACCCATGTGTAAATATCAACTAAGTGTCTCAATCTTAAGATATTTTAAAAACCAATGTGATACATTTCAAGTATCAACTTTATTGGAAATGAACTGTTTTCATTTCTTTTTCTTTCTTTCTTTCCACAGGAGCGTTCTGCGATGCGAGGAACTAGACGCTGCTGAGGAGCCTCCTCACACCTGTAACGAGTCTACGAGCGGGAGCGTGAGACGTTGAGTGAAAACGTCAATGAGTTTTGGTCTGAATATCATCTTCATCGTCAGAAGCCTAACTAGCTACAGCTCCTGTCGCATCTAAGACAAGGAATATAATTAGGAAATATAAAAGTTTCAGTTTATGTCTTCGGAAACAGTATTTGAGCCAGACGCGGCTGCGATGGAGAAACTGTTTCATATCAAGTGGTCGCGTGAGTTGGTAGCCCGGTTGGCGCTGCCTTCTCTACCTTCCTTCACTTGAAGGATTTCCTCAGCACACGTGACTGCTGTCATTTGATACACAAGTGAAATTAATGAGAAAAGTAAGCAATAATTTAGGTTTATCAAAAATCGAAGTCAAAATTCCAGTCAGTACAAAAAAAACGGATCAGAACATTCCCTTTCGTTGAAATAGTGACTTACAAAGAAAGGTCCACTTGGAAAATAGAAGCAACTCTTGAAAAATATATTCAAACTCTAAATGAAGGACAAAGTTTACCAGATTGTCTCACAGTGTGGTTGCTTTTATTCTTAGAGCTGGCATGAATCACTGTCTTGTAATAAAATGATGTGGATTTCCTCTCATTAGGTGAAGATAAAGGACGGATGTCCTCTCGAGCGTCATTCTGAACCAAGGATAAAACAAGCTGCAGTGAAATTAAATAACCGAGAGGCACAAATTAAATACGCATCTCATGCGTGTGGAGTGGAGAAATATTGCTCTGTGATATGAAGCGAGCGTCGTAGCAGGCGTGGAAGCTACAGGACGCTCACAAGATTTCATGTTATTCAAAATTGTCACTCATGTTTGATAACCCTGTACAGCACGCGGCAGCTTTAACATTCAATACGTTTAGATTTTTCTTAGTTACATAACATAAATAAAAAAATTTAGTTAATGTGTCATTTTACTTAAGTCAAATTAATGAAACAAAGGTCAAGAGAATGTTACAGTACATAATGCTTATTTCTTGTTTATCATAAAATGCTCATAAAAAATGAAGATTTCCATAAAGTGTTTCAGTTATGTATACACATACAGTAAGAATAATGAACACAAATCAATTTTCCATCGAGGCACTCACCCTCGCGCTAAACGTTACACGAAATGCTTCCTTCTCCCACAGTGTACGGTGAGCCCCGGCGGTGGCTGCCCTGTGGAGTTAAGGAATCGTACGGAATGAGGAGAGTTGTCTTAACAGGAAAAATTATACGGATTTTTGGTTTAATTCTAAAATATGAATCAAAGAAAAATGTTACGTTAGGTCTAATTAGAGCATTTTATCGTCATTTATTCCAGTTGTTAAATTCAAAAATGTAGAGGAGCAATTGGCTAATTTAAATCATTTATTTCTTATGCGTTGCGAGATGCTGTAAATTTCAGAAAAATATGAGATATTTATTAAAAAAGCTTGTAGAATACTAAATGATTATTATTAATTGAATTTGTGGCTTCTACTATGAAATTGGATCAAATATTACCTCTAAATTCTCAAATGGAATTGAATTTTTCCTGTCGTTGTAATACACAAGCCTCGAGTGGTTGCAAGTAAACTCTAACAGCACGGCCACCATCGCGACAAATACCCGATATTGACAGCCAGCTCCAATAACCCCTCGCTTCAGAACTACATTGATTTGCCGAGCACTTTTGCAAGCGCCCAATGGGACTGCTGGAGGAGGCGCCGCTGGCTCACCATGCCCTGCTCAGCCAGAGTGCCACGCATGCGGCGGGCCGCTAATCTCCGCAGCCTGTAGCGACTCGAGTGTTAATATTCGTTTGGTGTAGGATGCGGACTTTTATTCGGATTGATTTCTAGCAATTTTGTTGCAATATTTAATCAATGAAAGTTGTTGGAACTCGGCCCTCTTCCAATCCAGTGGCAAATGGATTGGTAGCAGATATAAACAATCATGTCTCTGTGCGTTTTCCTAAAGCGTGTGTTGCAGCGAAGCGATGGATGAACTTCACCAAGGCCACTGATGTGATTGAGCTTTTAAATTCTCGAGCAGCTTGCGTGTAGTATCGAAAATGATGAAAATGATAGAAATTAGATAAGAGGTCGTCAACTAGTACAGTCTCCTATGCAATGGAGTTGCGAACAACTTGCAAAATAAAATTACAAAATTAGGTTTGTGTACAGCGACCGGCTTTTTAGATCCCAAGCGACGTACTCTGTGGCACTGCAGGTAGGACTAAGGACGGCAGCGTCTTCTGCTAGCAATTTCTCAGAAGAAACACAACCCGGAACAAAACATCAGTCATTGCTAGGCAACAGGACTCAGTAACACACCCTTGCTCTATGAATATTTACCGTGTGCGGTAACTCTGCCCTGGGAGAAGAGAATGAAATCACAACAATCCATATTTTGATTAAATAGAAAACTGTTACCTTTGCACAGCATTGAGGAGGGGCTCGCGCTCATGATGTGTATGAATATATTCCTCTCGAGTCTTGATTATGACGACGAAGAAATACTAGTGTTTCCTAACTTTCGTTAACGCCTACGTTTTACAGGCTAATAGATAATCAACATAAAATGAATTAAGAAGATCTAATATTCAAGATCTAATAATTAAGAAGATCTAATATTAATATTCATATTGAATATTAGAAGATCTAATATTCAAACATAAATAGTACTAGAAACTGTGAGAGCTTGATTTTTCAAATTTACGTGTAAACAAATTTTCACCATGAAAATCAAAATTTATTTTGTTAACACTGATACCAGCTTGACATTTTAAAAATATGAAAAAATGAATTTGATATCAAAAACTTTTGTCCGGAGCTTGTGACATCTGCATATTGTTCCGAGCAAAATATTACGAAAGAATTTACGTAGAAAATGCAAGTTCCTTCTTACATGAGCTGAAGCCGAGAGTCTTTCACAGCAGGATAGGAACTTCTTCTTCAGAGGTCTGATAAGAATGCCAGTCAGGAAATGATTCGCTTTGTTACGATGACGCAACTTTTAACTTAGAGAGCCATCATGGTGTCCTCAACCAATACAAGCCAAGTTTCATTAGACTTTAACTTTCTCGAGATTGCGGCACTGATAACGAGGAGCTGCAGCGGATTTGACGGAGTGAGCAGCCTCTAGTCTAGGGAGATCACCGCCTCAAAATGAAGTCTCCACTGAGTTTCCATTGAGTCTCCAACGAGTCTCAATCAAGTCGCCATTGAGATTTAATTGAGTGTTCGTTTTGTGTAAATTATGTATCCATAAAGTGTGCATAAATATTGAGAGTCCATAGAGCCAACCCTCCGCACTGCCATCAGACCTCAGCTTGCTTTCCTTTTATGAATTAATCAGCGGGATTCAAAATTCGAATGATAGATAGTTAAGGATGAATTCAACCATTTCCCATGAGTATCAAAAATTATTACTTTCATTTAATTTTTTCCCTTTCCCTCATGAGTTCTCCAATAGTTCAATTCATTGAGATCAAGAACTAGCGGCACTCGCGCTGCCTGGTCGTCAGAAGCACACTTCAATTCTGACTGCGCCGAATCTCACGCTGTGACCAACACACAAAATGTCGAGCTTGAGCAAGCACCGACACGAACAACAAACAAAGCTCAGCAAATCAGCGCTCCCTGACATGACGAATGGCTGTCACACCTCAGCGTTCGCAGATCATTTGGACAGCGCTGTCACGAAGCTCGTTACTTGTCTCTCCGTCGCTGCCGATTTTATAATTGATGGTGAAAAATATTTCACTTCCCATATTTGAACAGTGAAGGCTGGACGTATTATCGATACTAATTACGAATAGAAATACGAAATGTGTTAGAAGCTGGGCATGCACACACAGTTCAAAACTTCAAGCTTTTTTTCGCCAAGGGGCATTAATAGAAC
>JACJUY010001345.1:53935-74183 GCA_014220935.1 Platorchestia sp. MABIK | reverse complement strand
ACTGCACGCTGTGTACGTCTCTGGTAACATTGAGCTTCTCGTGCACTGCACGCTGTGTACGTCTCTGGATAATTCCCTTGATGGGAGCCGAGCAGTTGTGCCATCCGTAAGTGGACGGTTACGGGAGAGTGGTGTGGCCATCAAATAAAGTTAATCAAACAATTGATTCACTGAAATATTGTAAAGTACTGATTGTCTCTGCTCAATTTAATTAGTTCCTTGCTTGTTCCAGCAGGAGGAGAAATTCATGTGGTACGATAACCTTTCAAGCCAAAAGGGCATGGTAAATCAATCAAGAACCAGTCAAAAACTCATCTCGTTGCGTGCGTTGTATTCTTTAAACCTTAAAATTCGATTAAGACGATACGTGTAGCTTTGATGCGTCGAAGGAAATAGCGACAATGCAATTGGTATACGTTTTTCATTTATGACAGGTAAGTACAATCTCGAAGAAAATTTCCTAACTTATTTACACTCCTGAATAGTTTTTTACAACATTTTAAAACTAAAAATGGTTGAACATTTAGTTCTTTCCTCCATTTCACCATCTCCTGATTGGCCACTCCGATGTGCTGAACCCAGTGACCAGTCTTGAGGGAATTCCGACCAGCAGCAGCGTCATCACTACACAGCATCGTAGTAACTTCACCTCATCTGGGTGGTTCTGAACAACAATGCTGAAAGATAGTTTATTGCAGATCGTGCTGAGGTCACAGATCATTAGACAATATAAAAGGAAAGAAATGCTGCGAGCTGAAGGATAAACCAGAAACTTTTATAGAGAGGAATCCCATCTGAAGGTGTAGGAGCTAATTCTTCCATTAAAATGAAGCGATTATAATAATGGTCAACCACTCTTTTTTTTTTTTGCTCAACAAGAGAGGCCGAGAGCCTGACAGTCTTTGCGGACTGTTGTGAACATTGTCTCTAAAAACACAGCGATCACTTTAGTCAGATTTTCTAGAATCTCATTGCATCATGCTCTCTGTGAAATCGCACATCAGTTAACATTAAAATCCGAAGTACCATATCATTCGATCATTTTAATTTCTACATTCTTGACTCGTGGGTCAAGGCAGATTTTCTCGACACAAAATATCAAATTTTTCGGGCTATTACACATATATCAGATTTGAGCCACATCAAAATATCAGACTCCGAGCTCAGCGGCCTGATAAAGTATGGTTAACCCTCTTCAGTTCTTTTCTACTGATTGAACAAAGAAAACAGATATACTTAACATGTGGCCACTTTTCGATTTCTGTCAGAGAACTAATTTTTCTCCAATAATTTATAAGACCTGATATTTCAGCGGCTCCTTTCCTATACAGTCCTTTACAAAAGATTGAACATTTTGTTGATTTTTGCATCTGATATTGAGTGTTTCACCTCACTCAAATTGAAGGAGAAATACTATTGGTCTAAGAAATCGCTGTAGTAAATCAAAGAATGCATTGAAACGCTGATGATGATACACAACCGAGACTTCACAGGCAAGGCACGTGTGAGCTACGCAGCGCTGGCTAATGAAGTACTGGTGAGAGGGACTTCAAAATTAAATTTATTCCTAGCATCTGAGTCTGATTTCACAGCCGTTATAAAGTAAACCGATTCGCGACAGCTACTAATGAAATGTACATTCAGGTGTTGTGGGATAACCGACCATGCCTAGAGGTCCTGTTCATAGCCTCACATCACGCATCGAAGCAAGTACAGCGGCTGAGCTCCCCTTGACTGCAGGCGAGCTGAGCGGTGGCTTAGGTGGCTAGGAAGTGGGCCGGGCAGGTGACCGGAAGAGTGGGCTGGGCAGTGAACTGTACATCGAGTGTATTATGCGGGGATCGGACATAAGACCGAGCAATGGGTGGTTGGCTGGAGAGTGGGCAAGGCATGGATGGGGGCAATGGGCTGGCATTTAGAAAGCTGAGAGGCCGATCTGCGAGGCAGGCAGAGGTGCTCGCTAGCAGCGCAGGACGCTGATGAGGGCCGGTCAAATGACACACCAAGAAATCAGTCTCGAATACCCGCATCAGACAAAACATGAATGGGAAAAGCCCCAGTAAGGCCCTGTATGGAGAACACGAATCATACATTGAAGTTTTATAAGCAAATGATACCATGATACACGTACGTACATCCACTATTGCGGTAGTTCAAAATCGAGTGCATGTCACTTGCATTTGGTAAATGACATTCAACAACTCTAACGTGAAATGATATATTGGTTGTCTGAAACTATTCATCATTAGATAATTTATAAGTACACATATTTCGTTCAAACTTCTCTGAGTTCGGTAGAACTACATAAACAGCGTCAAATGAGCAGAATCGGATCTTCATCAGTAGCTATGAAATTTCTTTGTCTGATGTCACTCATATGGGACAAAAGAAATTCAAACGAAATGTTGAACTGCAACGGTAATTGAAACTTGGGTTACATAGGCTGCGTTAAGCCTATTTCCTTACATTATTTTTGATATTAAAATAGCTTTGATCATTCATGCTTCCAGAAGTTTGAAAGATTTCTCCGCCACGAGTACACTTTTTACAAATACGACGTGAGAATATATTTTGTTCAAAACAAACAGAATATCAACATTACAGACCAAATAAGCGAAGAGCCTTCTATGGCAACCTATCAATAGATGAACAAATTCTGCTGTAAGCTGCAGGAAATAACTTGGTATGATTGTGCTTCCAAGTCACATATACATAGTTGAGCATACTCGTATAAGGCAGAAATTATATTATAATGGGGAGGGAAAACACCGTTCGATAATCTGGTCAACGTGCGCCTTTCCCAAATGTCTCGTTGTTTTTATGATAGCTTAATAGTCAGAGGCTTATCCTTCCTATTTTCCATGGTAAAGGATAGTATTTTGAAAAGATAGGTTTTCCTCCGTTTTCTTTACTTATTTTTACTTCATTTACTTCTGATTTGTCTAGTTATTTTTTATTTGTTTAAAGCGACCACATTTAACGTGAATTTGTTTGAAAAGAGTAACACGGTGACTCGTAACTGTCATCACTAGGCTGCAGTTTTCGCTACAGCTCCTCCACCAGCGTCACGTTCCAACCACTGCACTCGCTCACACCCGCTATAGCGGCAGCGGCAAGCCTCGCAACACAAGTCTCTTTTCCGGCCAGGGCGCGCGTCCCAACCGCCCTCAGGCTTACTCACGAGGCTCTTTCATTCCCGCGACAGCTGTAGTTTACCATGCAGTAATATTCCACTCTTCTCTCACGGCTCAGAGCTCTAAAACACAACTGTTTTCCTGGCTAAGCAGAATTCGAGTAGGAGCCTTGCGCCTCTAAGAGTCGTGTTCTCTACTTGCGAGCGAGAGTTATCACTTAATGGAGTCTGGACGCTGTCTTCTCCTTACGCTGAAACTTTCACAAAATGCGTCGTTGGTGGCGCTCGCTTTATGGCTGGATGCTCTTCTCTTCCGAGGCTTCCCATGCCACGTTTGGCTTGCAGCAGAGTGAGGCCTTCTCTTCCGAGGCTTCCCATGCCACGTTTGGCTTGCAGCAGAGTGCGGTCTTCTCTTCCGAGGCTTCCCATGCCACGTTTGGCTTGCAGCAGAGTGCGGTCTTCTCTTCCGAGGCTTCCCATGCCACGTTTGGCTTGCAGCAGAGTGCGGTCGAATCTGAGCGCTTCACATACACAAGTTGTCCGGTCGTTATTCTCATGGTTCCTACGCTGTTCACTCAGAGAATTTTTGTCGTATGTCGCTCATTTGTTCCATCAATTCATGCTCGGGGAGAAAAATAAATCGGACTTTCAACCAAATAAACCAAACTTAGACATAATGTTTGATGAAAGTATAAACAATTTAAACAATTTGTTAACCACAAGTTATACAGCAATAGATGGTATCTTAAGTCTATTACAATGGATACATTTGAGTAGAGCTACAAGAATTGTGGGCCCGAATAAGTTGAGCGACTCCTGGGGCATCATTTCATCAACGCGACTTCTAGGTGTTCAGTTATGTTTAAATTAGGTACGTCCTAGACTGATCAATACATTGGTTCTCCTATGATTCGATGATTAATTTTGAAAAAATTATTAATTTAGGCTATATGGGAACAGCATATTCTAAAAAACGATTAGGAGCAGGCTTAAAATCTATGTCATTAATCATGGTAAATTTTCTTATCAGGATAAGTCATGTAGCAGAAAATAAAAACTTGACTTATTACCTTCTGTGATTATTTCGATAGGAAGAGTGACTCAAGATTCATTCTAAAAGCTTTGCAAGAACTTCTTTCACGGATCTCAGCAGGGATCGCGTTCCAATTCTTAGTTCCAATGAAGAGGATACTGTGTTGTAACAGAGATTTTGATAAATAAGGAAGTATGAAGTTAATTTTATTTCGGGTTAAATGATCATGATGGCGAGTTTGTGCAGTTAATAATTGTTTGAAGTCTCTGTCGCCATCATCAGTCATTGTTTTATATAGGAAATTACAAATGGAGAGCTTGTAGAGACCCAAAAGCTTGAGTAATTTAAAACTTTGAATAAATCATTTGTGTGAGCGTTTTATGCTGATTTCATCACCACTCTAATGTTTTTTTTTCTACAGCCCAACGAGCAAATTGATTTAATTTTTTATCAGTTCCGTGCCAAACTTTTATTTCATATTGTAGATATGGTGAAATGATCGTTCGACAAAGTATTTTAGAAGCTTCTCCGGGCAATACTTTTTTATTTTACGAAAGATTCCAACGGATTTTGATAATTGAGTACTGATACGTGCAATATGCTCCTTGAATGTCAGATGCTTGTCTAATATAATGCTCAGAAACTTACAGAGTTGGTTTCTTCAATTTCACCCTCACCAATCTTAATGTGCAGAAGATACACCTGCCACTTGTATGAGAATATAATGTTTTTTGTCTTATCGATATTGAGGCATATTTTATTAGCTTTAAGCCACATTGAAACCATTTGCAGCTCATTGTTTACGCTTTCCGCAATTAAAATTGGACTTTCATTTGGACGAGCCGCAGAGAGCGTTCTGTCGTCGGCAAAAAGTATGAATTTGAAAAATGAAATAGATTTAACTGTATCGTTGATAAAGATTAAAAATAGGAGAGAGCCAAGGACCGACCCTTGTGGTACTCAATGGCTGATTGTCAGTAGTTCCGATTGTGTATCGTCAATGCCAACATCTTGCTTCCGATTTGATAAGTATGATTTGAACCAATCTTGTGCAACTCCTAATGCCATAACAGTATAGTTTTGATATTGTCCACGCAATCGAATGCTTCTCGGAAATCAAGAAACATGGAGAAAAAAGTTTTCCATCATCTATATTCGAGTAAAGGTATTGTAAATGAATTAATGCAGCCTGTGTTTTCGATTTTTAAGAGCGAAAACCGTATTGTTGATCGTAGAGAAAAGATTTTTGTTCAAAATAAGAACACACATTTTTATGCACAATATTCTCGAATATTTTCCCAATGATTGGTAGTTCAGGGGCAGGTCTATAATTATTAACGCAAGTTTTACCACCATTTATAAAAATGGGAGTCAATGTGGAAATTTTGAGATAGTTTGGAAAAATACCCTGGAAAAGTGACTGGTTAATAATGTTTGATATAAACGGTGCTATTATTTCAGCTATAGCTTTAACAACTTTAGCCGTAAAAGTTTTCAACCCATTTGATCTATTTTGTTTATGCATGCAATTACATCGGAGGAATTAGCTGGCAGCAAAAAAGGAGTTGTGTTCACGGACGAGGTCCATGTATTCCGTGTGGTCTGTTGGTTCACTAGAAATCGGATCAGCCATATTTTTGACCGTATTAACAAAAAAAGTTGGTACAAACTGTTGCAATATCTTTTTTTCATGATGTTTTACATTATCTTGAACAATGGTCTCAATTGTTTTCGTAGCATTATCATTCGGTTTATAGCATGAATTAAACGGGCGCCAAGTTTTTAAAACCAGTTTTGTGTTCAGTGAATTTGCGCGTTAAGTAATTTTTTCAATTTTCGTATTTGATTTGTCACATTATTCTTGAATCTGTTATACATTTCTTTCGATATTCGTCCTTCGTAGAGTAGGGCTAGGTACGCTTTACGTTTCTTTAAATTGATCACGTTGTCTTCAGTAATCCAGGGCTTTTGTCTATTATTCGGGGTTATTGTACGGGTGATGATTGGACAGCACTGATTGTATGTGGTTGCTATAATTTCAGTTAAATTTCGTATTGCTTCATCAATGTTAATCTCATTATTGTCCTGTTGATAGATGTCCAATGATGGCATTAACTATTCTAGAACAGTTCGCATTGCTCCCAAGTTATGTTCATTAACCAAAGATATGATTAGGTTTCAGCCTGTGGGTTGGGAACAAGCACAATAGACATTTTTCTTGATGAGAAACACCAGGAAATGGTCAGATAAGTCGGAAGTTATTATTCCGGTGAGAAAATCAGTTGGATCTACCATGGAAATATCATCGAACAGCGCAGCAGATTCCGATGAGACACGTGTTGGCCTCGTGATGACTGGAAGGAGGGATTTAGACTGAAAAACATTTATGAAATTTGAGATTTGCTGACAGCTTTCATGTTTTTGACGGTCGTAGTTAAAATCCCCGCAGATTATTATGTCAATGTAGAAAGACTTGTTAAACTGAGTTCATTCAGTAAAGATACCGGACGGCTATCAGAGGCCCATACACTGTTCCAAGGTTATTCTATTACTAAATGTGCATTGATAAACTTTGTAAATATTTCTTTCATAAGATGCTGCTTGCAGTAATCAGGATGAATCTGTAATTTTGATGTCCATTACAGATTAATGAGAGTTATGCTAGCACATTTTAATCCTTATATTTTTCTAACCAAAACCATACGGCTTGATGGCATCTCTATACTCACTAATACTATATTTATTACTTATAATTTATTCTAATTTTCGAGCCCATAATCAGTTCGAATTTTGATGCAGCGTACCAAAATATTTGTTGTACACAACCATTTATGATGCTCCTTCACTAAAGACTTCTCTACATTCCTTCCTTTGAGCAGAGCCAGTAAATGACCCTAGCTTTTGAAGGCACGAGTAAGTGCTGGACGAAGGCACGAGTAAGTGCTGGACCAAGGCACGAGTAAGTGCTGGACCAAGGCACGAGTAAGTGCTGGACGAAGGCACGAGTAAGTGCTGGACGAAGGCACGAGTAAGTGCTGGACGAAGAGCGAAGTGACCGCAAGGAAGCTCCACGCTGGTCACGTTCCGAAGCTCTCGCCATCGTCTGCAAGTGGCATGAGTGCCGTAAAATGTGACTAACTAAACTAGAAAATTGTCTTTTATAAGCCATTGATTTTAGTCTACACCCAGTACATAACAGAAAGAGGTAAGATTTCTGTAGTTTCGAAGTGAAAACACTATGCAATAAGGGAAAACACACTTCTTGGTATTTATTAAGTAGAATCAATTTATATCACAGTAAAATTTTAATCGAAAAGTAGAAAGCGAAAATGTATTTAACCATAAAACTGTTCCTTGTACTAGTACTCCCATCATTCATCTTGAACCATTCCAATGCCCAGATATAACACCCATGAAGAGACGCTGACACAACGCAAAAAATGTTCCTTCTACGGTTGTATTTCATTTCCACTACAGTTCGTGAAGCCATTTATCGCTTATGAAATACAAACCAAGCCATTAAATTCGAAAGCGCCCTCGTAAAAGTCGCATTTGGAATCAGCGACAAAGAATTGCGTGAAAACTTCCACGGAACATAAATCGTGGCCAGCAAAATCGAGGTCGCCTCAAAGAATTGCTCGTCCTCGCGCCCGAGTGATGGATGGGCAATCAACAAATCCTTGCAGCGCCTCGCGTAGCCAATCTAAATATTTGTGTCAGAAGGCATTTCAAACGGCGCTTTCTCGCGTCAATCTTCAAACAAGATTATATTCCAGAAAATATTCAGAAAAAAGTCATCCCTCGAGATTTGCTTTCCTGAGGATAACTTGAAAATTTTATGATGAATGACGGAGGAAAAAGGATCCTTTTCATTTGCAGCATTTTACCCAGATTGGTGTTATAAAATTAGATTTGGTTTATTAAGTTTGAACTTTTACTCATGAAGTTCATTTGGCAGCTTTTCTACAACAGGAAATGTTTTCATTAATGCTTCTACTCCGCTGAATAATAATTTCACAACTTGATTCCAGCACGTTGCGCCAACCGGTTACACTTCGGTTTTGTGCCGCCGTTGCTGCGCGCAGGAAGGAAGCAAAGGTGCAGCATTATTGCAACTGCACACCTCGTGCTCTCAGACGAGATAAATTTACGAAAAGCACATGATCCTGGCCAAATGTACCTGCAAGTCTAACAGCTAATTCTAGTTTATTACACGGGCTCGCTGCAATTGAACTGCTGTGCAGTTCAGGCCGTACAGGAAGGAACACTCCGCGCTCTCAGAGGTGGGAGAGTCGATTGAGAACAGGGTGAAGAGTAGCTAAATATTTGTTCAGGGAAACTAAATTCCTACGAGTGAGATTATTTTAGCTAAAAGCTACTTAAAAGATAATTTACCATGATAATGCGATAGAAATACTTCATGCAATATCTTCATCCATTAAATATATCTAAAAAAAATTAAAACTTACACGAATATAAATTTGGCACAAGTAAAATTAAAATGAAAATACTTATAGACTGTTTAAATTTCATGCTCACTGACCTGCTAGGATTAAACGTATATGAATAAATTGTATCTCCACTACCTGCGACCTCGGCATAAACGAAATTGATTAGCATTCAAAACTTCAGTATTGCATTTGCATGATGGGAATATCGGGCTAAGGTTATCATTGAAGCATTGAGCACAGTTCTGAGCCGGAGCAGAGAGCCACAATCGCACCAGGAGATGCAGGACTGCACATGCAGAAGCTGGCCGGCAGCGCAGTCGTGTCGCCTGCCAGCTGCAGCTCCGACCGCTAGTGCGTGGGCATCTCGTAATACTATTGCAAATTCAAAGTCACCTGAGATCAACGTATAAAAATGTAGTATGTTTGTTCTGCGGATCAAAAGCTTAGATTCTGAAGTTGAGAAGCTGGAAGCGATCATTTAAAAAATGAAATGCTTTTCAAACAAGGAGGCAATGATAAACAATTCCATGCGAATGTTTTCAGTCGACATACACAAAATAAATATGTTCACATGGTGAAATTATAGTAGATTTAAACGTGTATAGAGTAAACAACTACTTTCACGTTATTGTTTAGTGCCTAATGTAGCTTTAGCGATTAGAACACGCCCTAATCAGACATACGGGCTGAAAATGAATATAGGCAACGAGTTTTACACGCCTGAGTTAGTTAAGTAAATTTGGGGATCGGATGAGATGACAAGAGACCGGTGAAAATGGAGGATGTAGTGCTAAGTCTCTTCCTTTGATGAGCCGCGCTGGTTATTCATCTCTAAGAGAGGTGGAATCTCTACTAAAATGCACCAATTAACTGTGGTATGGTATAGGTATGCAAGCGAGTGAACGTATGTATGTGATCTTCATGCTTCCTTTTCAGACGAGTGTAAGGAACATACTTATTCACGCGAACAAGAAATCTCCTGAACAAGTCGAAGCACAGTTCCCTTTAGCGTTGTTCTCTGATAAATTTGTACAAACCTGCTGTTATGCCGTCATCAGTATTGGAAACCGATGCAAATAAACTGATATTATTCTAGTCTCCGATACTTACAGTTCACGAGAAGGCTTAACGATTATTGGGATTAATCCGAAAGCTTACGAGCTCTAAGGGCACCCTCGATCTGTCCTTAGATACCACACATGCGGCTGATGCTGCTTACAAAATGACCATAACTCGTTCCTATGATAAGTTGAGAGATTCGGCAGGGCGGACGTCTCTGGCTACTCTGGTGTTTTACTCTCTCAATTACTGATGCAGCCTCGAGCGTTGCTAACTGCAAAATGCGCAACTCGCTGAGGTAAGAAAATTTGTCCGATTTCGCTGCAACATCATATTCGTGCTCTGGAGGCTGAGTTCACACTGGAACAGTTCTGTAGCTGTTGGGGCGACATTCATGTGGAAGAAAGCTTCGAAGTAAGTAGTTTTTAGTGAAAAAATCTTGAAATAGCAATGATACAGGCTTACGCCGTTGAAGTAAAATACTATTGAACATGGCAGTTTATCGTGCGATTATTTTGAAATCTACTCAAATGACAAAAATTAATCCTCTTATGCGTGGATGTAGATAGTGTATGTGAACAGAACGGAGCAACGAAAGAATTTGGTTGAAAGAATGTACAATTTTGTTACTCGTAACGCGTGTGATGCTTACACCGTAACGCGTGTGTTGCTAACACCGTAACGCGTGTGTAGCTAGCACCGTAACGCGTGTGTTGCCAAGCCTCAGGTTTAGTTTTAAAGAACAAGTGCACACAACATGCCCACAGTCTGCTGCGTCTGCTCAGTTGTCACACATTTATCAATAAGTTTATTTCTTTATGTATTCGCTTGTGAGTTTTTTTGCGCCTTAAAATGCAGCTATTTCTGTTGTACTTATGTACTTCCACTGCTTAGAATTTAACAGGCACTTTAGAACGTGCCTCTCAAACGTACTGAGGACATTTGGCCGAACTCCTGATGACTCCGAGTGCAGGTAACGAAAGAGACAACTAAATACAGTTAGGGCACGACTTAATATGACTTCAAAGCTGATATCAAAACCTGTCGGTAGCATATTTCATATACATATGATAACTTTCACGAGCTGCAATCAAAATAATTAAAAGTCCAACACATACTGTAAAAAAATTTATTTTAATGGTTGGTTAAAAACACACGTTTTGAAATGGAAGATTCCCAACAAAACTAACCTCACCGTTTATAAAGCTGCTCTAGGTCACTCGAACTTCGCAAGAAAATCTCATGTTAAAAGTTCATCTTTTCTAGTGGATTGCGATTGAATTTCAGTGATTTCCAATAGAAAACACTAATTTCTTGAAATGTTAGGACGAATATCTCATTCTAACCCCAAATTGAAATCAGGGCAGATTGAATTGGAAAGTGAGAATTTCTCATTTGAAAACAAATTGGTTATATGGGGTTAGAGTACTCAAATGAGTGCTCAACTTAAGTCAGTGATCAGTCTAGTTCATTCACTTTTCGTCTAATCAAAGATTTGTTTTTAGAAGCTTCAATAATGCGTGCTAATCAACTACATACACAGACGCTGTTCTAGTTGCTTAGGAATTTTCATCTCCGATCTAATAAATTACGATACTTCTACAAGTCGATCTATACTTGCAACAGGGAATAAGCAGGCTTGCACTCAGATTATATTCCAGTGAAGAACCATTTCTAAGAAAAATATCGAGAGGAAAGGAACAAAATAGCGAGTCCGACAAACAAAAATTGTGAAGGGGCAGAGGAGGGCAGTTTGAATTTTTAAACTACTGAGCGTCATTAAAATCTTTTGTGCTCTAGACGGAGCCTGAGATCCAATGTGCGTTGCACGGAATGGGAAATATCTCTCCGGTTTGAAGCATTGTAATTTGGTCTCTGTCAATTTCTAAATTCTTTAAATCCACTGAAGCCTACGTGAGAAGTGAGATTTAAAGAAATCCGTATTTATCAGGTCGCAGACATGATATTCACGTGACATTTTGCTGATTATATGACGATAATCGCGCACTAATTTGAAAAGGTGGTGCGAAAAAAATGTACCCAACGCATTGGCAACTCAATTTCACTCAATGTAACAGAACAGTTTTCCTTAACAGCTAAAAGTATTCTGATCGCCGCTTTCTCTTTGCGCGAAAAACTAACTTGCTTGAAACGGAGCATCTTGAAGAAGTGTGATTGGAAGAATTTCCAATTGAATGATGTACCTCCATGCTAACTATCGAATGAAAATTCACAACCCCATGAATAACCCTGGAGATGCAATTCAAATTGACTTTTATACGCATTTTGATTTTGCTCCGCACAGTCAGCCAGCCGCAGTATAACCTCTATATTAGTTACCGTCGCAATCAGTGGGTGAAATTCAACAGGACTTTTAATACCTTGACGAAAGAAATTAACGTTATGAATCTCCGCTCGAGTTTGTGAAATTATCGGGGAGGTTTTTTTATATTGTCAGAGTGAAAGTTGGTGTTTTTCGCATTCAGAAATCATCGCAATTATCTCTCAACGCAAAACATTTACATTCTGCTCAATGTAGAATGGTACTCGAATGTAGAAAGAATAAATCATGATCGAGTGAGTACGAATCTGTGTAAAGAAATGTGTATTCATTTCAAGCTTGGACTCGTGGACGGCACTTCTGAGTCAGAAGGAGAGCAAGTCGGGGCTTACACCTGAGAGGACAGCTGGCTCTGGACTAGCCAAGTGCAATTGCCATGATATCTCGAGTCAGTGATGAACACAGAAATTAAATGGACCGGAATGGTGTACGACGAAGAGCTTAGTTCGCCAGGCTTTGTACAGCCGTAAAGAATGACCGAAGCAATCAAAGAGATACCAAATTCTTATTTTTATCCGATTTGAAAGATTCTCTGATTGTGAATTTAGTTTCCATCCGGTGGTGCACTCTCACAATAGCCATCCCATTCTATATAAAGTTCTGTAATAAATCGAATGCAGGCATTTTTATCGCGCGCGCAAGGAAGCAAAGTAAACTTACACGCCTTTGGAGGAATGTTATTTGCAGCCCAACTCAGTGGTGCTCTTGTGACTATAGGAGGACGCAGGAAGTACTGACACTCATTCAAGTTTTGCAATTTGCAAATACTGACGGTAAATGAAACGCCAAAGATAGCCACTTTCGTAGGGTTGATTATTATTCATTACACATATTTGACGTCAAAAACTTGAAACTAAAAACGTAAAAACAAGTTGAAACTCTTACAGCCCGCTAGATTTTACTGGAAAGCATGCAACGAATTATGGCTCTTTTATACTTCCTACATTTGTTGCTTTGTTAAAAGTACGAAGGAAATTCTGTTTTAAGAAGAATTTTGTACAGAAAACTCGAAAGAAGTCTTTATTAACAAAGTGAAAGAACTTTCAGAAGTCAAAAAAGTGAATATAATGATGGATTTAAACATTTCAGGAGTATACGCACTGCATTAGATATGAAACTCCCAATAACCCGCAGGGATTTCATTCGCAAGTTTTTTAGCCTCTAATAAAAATGCCAATAAACTTTGTAAGCTCTAAGAAAATTTATTTCATTCGTTAAAATTACATAAAAAAATTTAGAATCAATAATTATAGACATTTGGTTCATATATGCATGAAAAATACTATTGTCATACAAATGGCAATTAATTTCCAATCATAAGCTTGTGTAATTGAAAATTTAAAAAAGATGAATACTGTGAGCGTCGAATAAAAACAAAATTTAGAAAGAAAAGGAGAAAACGTAATCTTACGTTTATGCCTAATAATTTGAAGATGGTCAAATGTAATTACATTCTCTTGCACGTCTTCTAATTGACGATTGAGGAGGAATGCATTGAAATCCTGATCCCCACCTCTACCACAGGCCTAAACATCTCAGGCCTGAAGTGGTGGCATGTCATTCTCACGTACTCTGAAGCGCAGTTAAATTCTTTAAGTACCAGTGACTTCCAGTTTTCTTTGTGAAACAATACGGATCTGGAAAAAATTCGCTGTTGCCTTACCGGAATAAGTGAGAAATTTCTTTCTCTATGTGCCAGCAATCTAACAATCTAACATAATGATATCCGTTGTGTGTTTATTTAGACATTCATTTATGTGTTTATTTATACATTTGTTTTGTGTCCGCTTTTTAAGAAACATAGGATATAGATTTACTAGTTTGGTATAATGGATACTGATTAAATTTATATATCAAAGGTTTTGCTGTTAGAAACTTTTAAGAAAAATTAGTTTATCTTCAATGTGTGCAAATTTTCAAACCAAATAAAATGGTAACACTTCAAAAATATAGAAAAGACTTGATAGAGAACGCAAGCAAAATAGCTGGAGCAGCTCTATCTCAGAAACAAAGAGAAGAAATCAGGCAGCTTGATCTTTCCTTAGTTACTTAGTTCGTCCGTTTCGCTTTCGTCTGAGTTTGCGGTTTCATGGAGACCGAATTCCTGTAACAAGCTGGCCTTTACATGCATTGATATGTTTGACATTCTATCAGGATAGGTTCGTAGAGGAAAGGTTAGGATATGTATGGTTAG
The DNA here is from genome assembly GCA_014220935.1 of Platorchestia sp. MABIK. Taxonomy (NCBI): domain Eukaryota; kingdom Metazoa; phylum Arthropoda; class Malacostraca; order Amphipoda; family Talitridae; genus Platorchestia; species Platorchestia sp. MABIK. The sequence goes on along the minus strand of JACJUY010001345.1, from coordinate 59,972 downwards.
GATAGGTTAGGTTATAATTGGTTAGGGACTGTGTACTGAATTTTTTCACTGGTCCACCTAGCGTAACAATGACATCTTCCATGGAATTTTCAAGGGTCCTGCTATCAGCTAATAATACCCTTGGTTTATTTATTTGGAGTCCGCTTCTTCCATTTCTCTGTCACGCTCATTTGGATAGTTATAATGACCGTATCTGTGATACGCGTTTCACCAGTGCACAAGTACAAGAACATTTTTTATCACAGGTACTGTTAGGATGGATACATTTGTTTCTCATCCACATCTGAAAAATTTGTTCAAGAAAGGTATAGAATCCCTTCATTTTTGACGGGCAGTGCACACTAGTAATGGATAAGTTGAACAATGCAGGGTCAGTTTACTGCATCAAAATGTGTCACTTAGTTGCACATTTTGCAGTCAGCACTAGTGAAATTCGGTCCCTCAATGCTGAAACAGACAAACTTTTTGTGTGCGTTGGAATCCAATAAGTTAAAAAACGTTCGTCGACTTTTCACAAGAAAAGTGTAAATGTCGATATTTATCTTCTGATTTGTTTGTTTGAAAGAATGTATTTACAAATCAGGATATTATTTCCTTATGAAACATACTATTGCAACATTTAAGATCGACTGAGGAATAAGCGCCCCAAATGATACAGGGGAGCTGCTCAGAAGTGTGAGGCCTGGCTTCATGCGTATATGACGGAGTAAGTTCACTTGGAATAATTAATACAACAGTTCTTCAACAAATCTTAATGAAATTATTCTGTTTTGCTTTTTAGAGTAGTTCAAGTATATAGGTCAAGTAAGTACTTTTGTTTCTTATACTTTTCTATGAGCTTTTTACTGCAATTACTATTACTTCTACTTAGTAATTTCTCGTACAAAGGAAGGTCTTTCTTGTCAGGTATTTTTACGAGTAAATAGTATTTAATCAATTGATTTTTTGGTTCTTGTTTCTTTGGGTGCAAAAAACTTTTGGAGTGCCAGCCTATTCTCCAGGTCTTAAAAGTCGGAGTGTCATTCTTTGAGTGGTAGCGCAAACGGCGTTTAACTTAAAGATATCCAAATTTTAATTCAAATCACGTCCAGCCAAACCCGAGATAATATTGATCAGCGACAGCTATGGATGGTGCAGAAATCCGATGCGAACTATCGCTGCTATATTTTGTTGGAGGCGCCGGAGGCCCGAATGGATATTGCCATCGTTCAGAACACGGCAGCCCGCGTCCGGCGCCGGGTTTTATGGCGCTCTGATTGAAGTTGTGTCCGCCATCCTTCATCCGGGCCAGTCAGCCGAGCCAGTTTCCGGCGTTTGGTTGCGCACTCTGCCTTCACTGCTGGTGCCCATTTCTACCCGATTTTAAGCCTATACTTCTTTCAATTTATAGCTCTCATAAAAATAAGATTTATAAACCAGTTCTTAAATGAATGCAAAAGAGTAAACTTGAAAAAAATTTCGGAAATCATTTTAAACGCTGTATGTGAGAACAATTTCAGAAAGTCGCTCTAAAGAATATTTTAAATCAATACGCAACGTTCATCATTCCTGTGCAAAATACCGCGAACTCAATGTAACCACATCAAATATTAAAGCCCTTGTCTTGCCGAGTGAGTTGCGAGGAGCAGAATCTGTCTCCACTTAGTTCAAACTGTCAAGATAAAAGAATTTGTCTTTGACCTTACAAATTTTAGTAGAATCCCTTAAACATTTTCATCATAAGCCAGCCTAGTATCTTCGGCTCCACAAGACCTTGAACACGCGAACCTCAAATTTCATTCACAGAAACTTACCCAAATCAATTTCGAGAAACAAATATTAAGGAAAGAGTGCAAGTGTTTGACAGCCTAGAAATCTGTGCAGGTGCAGGACCAGCTGAGAATTCAAAATTCATGCCCTTTAATGATTAAGAAACGCAATTATTTAGTTGCGTAGTGTGAAAATAAAAAAAAAGAAGTATGCGAGAATCAAACCTAGATACCCGCGGAACATCTTATGCCTTGACAACAGCTAATGTACTTTTTTCTCCAGATCACGTAAGTCAGGATACTAAGAGGACTCATTTGAGCGCGGAGCTGGTGAATATCTTCGCAAGCTGAAGATAGAAGAGCCCGAGTCAGTGAGCCGTTTAACCATTCTTTTCTTACGAAAAGCACCGATGATTTATGCTGCACCGATAGGATCGATAAGCGCTAGAAATAAATCAGCTCCAGAGAAGCAGTCAGTTACGCTTCATCTGACATTTTTTCAAAATTTTTACATAAAATAAAGCTTACTTCAGCGGAACTGCTGCAGGTCCTATGAAATTGAGAGTCAAATTTTTGAAAGATGTCGTACGTTTTGCAACAGGGTTCTCAGTACGGCAAAAGAGTGCTCTTCCAAGCGCATGGTACGCAAATTTACTCAGCTTATAATAATTTTGTTGAAAAGGCCGAGTCTCGCAGTGATCAGGAGTTTGTTCACCGCCATCCATTACTGTCACATGTCAGATGCTGGCATTTTAAGCCTGTGGAATTATTATTTAGCGCCATTGTTTTTGTCTTCAGTTGTGATCTCTCCGGCATGACGATTTTGTAAAGTAAATTACTCGGTTACATAAATATTTATTCGCTCATTGGGATTTAGAGCTCATCTTCGTATGGGAAAAAAATTTAGATTCTTTCTTACGCGTTGCATATAACATGTGCTAGCAGCTGGTTCAATTATTAATAAAAATGCTTATATTTTTCAAAGTGATTCAAAGATTAAGTAAATTTGTGTTTTATTTGTGTTGATTGCTGATAAATAACTTGTCAGCATGGTGACTTAATTCGATCAGGTGTGCTCACCAACAACATACTCTTGAGGGCAACACCTGATGCTAACAGCTCTGGGTGATGCAGCGGTGAGGTGAGCGTGTGATGCTCAAAACGCCGTGTGATGTAGTGGTGAGTTGGAAGTGTGATACTAGTTGCACTGTGATGCAGCGGTGAGGTGTGTAGTGTCATCACAGCTCACGCGATGCGCAGCTCTGCCCGGCGCTGCATGCGGAAGTGGACGTCGTAAGAAGCTCGTGTCCACAAAAATACAAAACTTCAAGTTAGAAAATAAGGCTAAAATTTTTTGCAAACTTTCCTTTTTTTAAGAATAGGAACTCAATTCATGTTTTTACGCTGTTCACTTTGGAGAAGTAAACTTTACATTATGTCTCTGATTTTATTTAGCGCACCAATTCTGCGACCAGGGAAGCCTGCGTTTTGCAACATAGAACTCACAAACATAGTTTTCTTTCTTCTTTGCTTCGCTCAGTTTTGGTTCTAGCTAATGAACGAAAGCTTACCTTGTGTCCAAATAGTGAGACGTTAAAAAAATGAAAAATTTATCAAGCAGGCCATACTCATGCGTAACTGCCGTCACTCAAGTCCTGCAAACACACCGTGATGGCCCTCAAAATGTGGCTGTGGCAGGGCGGTGCAGTCAGCCGTGGCAGGGCGGTGCACTCAGCCGTGGCAGGGCGGTGCAGTCAGCCGTGGCAGGGCGGTGCAGTCAGCCGTGGCAGGGCTGTGCAGTCAGCCGTGGCAGGGCTGTGCAGTCAGCCGTGGCAGGGCGGTGCAGTCAGCCGTGGCAGGGCGGTGCAGTCAGCCGTGGCAGGGCGGTGCAGTCAGCCGTGGCAGGGCGGTGCAGTCATCCGTGGCAGGGCTGTGCAGTCAGCCGTGGCAGGGCGGTGCAGTCAGCCGTGGCAGGGCAGTGCAGCAGCTGCTCCATGGAGCCGTGTGTGGCGAGCATGTCACCGTACAACAAGACGCAAAAGAGAGTAGCTATAATTTTAAGGACAGTGTTTTCAAACTTTAGTTTTCCAAGAACAAATGAGATGACAACCATTCAAGCAAAGAAATTTAGAATGATAGCACAGTTTTCAGAATTTTGCATTTCATTACACAAAGGTATCAAATTTAAGACAGTATTTCCGTTCCAATGATATTCGATTATTAAATTTTCACTTAGGTCATTCTTACGTCACACTGCGCAGCAAACTAGGTCTATAAATATCTAAACACTAGAGATAATTTTTTCTGGATGCATTTGTTTTTCCAATAATATAGGCGAGCGCCGCAGAGAGAGCCACACTGGGGAGGGGAAATGAAAGTTAATACAAAAGAACAATTAAAAAGGAGATGGTTTTGAAGAAATAAATGGGAAGTGGACATTTAACAACCAGCATTCATTTGAGTACTACCAAGTAATTGATGTGAAGCTTATGGGTCGCAGCAGAGTTGGGGCTTGTGTGATACAACAATTCCTGCTGCAGTTTCCCAGAACGGTTCCCAATGTTGAGGTAGTCGGACTCTTAACGTAAGTGAAGAAAGTTTCTCTCAAGTATGATCGGGATAAGAAAATTATCCGGTTTTTAAAGCAACGTTACTTGATGGATCACTCCACAATGATGCGCAGCAGCCGGCCGGCTTAAGCAAAAAGTTAAGCAAAAAACTGCGTAGGTGAGGTGCGCTCCCGCCAGCACCACCTCGCCGCTCCTGATCGATGTTGTGGCGCTACGGCGTCCCCTCAATTCAGCGGCTGCTGGTCATCTCGTAAACAAATTATTTTCTTTACATTCTATAGGGGTCGGAAATGAAAGGAAAACTTGTTCGAACAATCAGGTGATGTATAAATTTTATGACTTGGTAAAATAATGTGTTGGACGGTGTAAAAAAAGTTTGAGTTCTTCAAAAAAGCAACTTGAAGTCTGGAAGCATTTTTACGAAGAGAAAATTAGATACAGTTATGAAATGACAAATAAAACAAAAATCTCGTAGTCGACTTACAATGAGATGTTTAGTAATTATTTTTCATGAACTTTTGTACGTTGCTCATAAAACCATTTTGAATCGATATAATGTAAATTGTGAATTAAAAAGAATAACTCGCTTCGCTCTGAAGAATTGACTCATGAATGCATCATAAACAGTTGCTGTGACCACGTCGGTGTGAGGTCAGAAGACCAGCGCAGGGGGACACCGGAGTGCTGGCCACCGCAGACAAATGGTGATCGTTTGTCTGAATTTGTCGCACGGCCTCAGTGGGAACTGCTAATTGTCCAGCCTGCAGCGCGGCGGCAAAACTTGGATGGGAGACCAAAACTAACATAGAGACAGAAAGTGATATCATTTATTTCACCCTTCCTGGCTAGCTCTCTAATGAATGAGGATCAAATTTCAGTTGCTTCGTGATTAAAAATATCAAAGAAAATTTCAGCGGACGATATTGTAAACTGAGAAGTAATTATGAACTTCGGCTTTAAATATTTCAACAATTCTTGAATGTCACTCTTCAGGTTAAATAGCTTTGAGAGAATGACAGTTTTTATGTTGGATGTCTTGGTGTGCCGAGCAAAGCAGCGAGATGAGTTGGTTCTGTTGTGCGGGAAGTGGGATGAACGAGCGCGTCCCGGCGGTGATGACTATCTCCTGTGCCGCTGCACTGGCTGGGTGTTGCGTGTGACCATGTACAATTGTAAATGTTAAGAAAATCCAAACAGTCTTCGCTTAACATGGCAAGACTGTGTTGGAACGCTTGCTGTTACCTCAGAGCTCAGGGACAATGATAGGGATTCGAATTGGAATTTATCCGTCGTGCTACCAATGTGAGGAACAACGAATGTTCAAACTCTAGAATAAACTTAGACTAAAACTATTTGATGAAACCCTATAACGAACATTGAGCGTAAATGAAGATTGCAAGAATTAAGCAGTGTATATCTATAGCAGTCAAAAAGATTGTTGCTATATCTATAGCAATCAAACGAAATCTTCAAATCTGGGCGTCTCATGAAAGTAGTTGGGACACTCCGATACACATAAATAGTCTTACATGGTGTTCCGTTTGTCTTTATTTGATGTAAACCTAGTCAGGCAGCAGCAAACCTAGGCAGGCAGCAGCGAACCTAGGCAGGCAGCAGCGAACCTAGGCAGGCAGCAGTGAACCTAGGCTGGCAGCAGTGAACCTAGGCAGGCAGCAGCGAACCTAGGCAGGCAGCAGCGAACCTAGGCAGGCAGCAGCG
>JACJUY010001345.1:39507-52565 GCA_014220935.1 Platorchestia sp. MABIK | reverse complement strand
GAAGCTAGGCAGGCAGCAGGGAAGCTAGGCAGGCAGCAGTAATGAGTTTGGATTATGAACGTGGCAACCAACCTCACGAAATAAAAATATCGTTAATGCACCCTCTAAAATAACAGAAAAATTCAAAACAGAAAACAATGAAATAAGTTACAGAAGCAAATTGAAAAATTAATTAAAACTTTTGTTTCTTAACTGTATTCTTCACCACGAATTATGAGTACGACAAACCTTTAACTATGAAGTTAGCATTAAAAAGACATCTTACGAAAGAAAACTGATTGATATCCCCGTGTCGCAATGTTTTCTTCGCTAAGGAGGGCATGAGCTTGCTATGACGCTGCTCTCTGTGGAGGCGATAGTACTACCCTCCAAATACACAACAGCCATCATTCACTGCGTTTACTCGAGGGTATAGTCGAACAAACGCATTCAATATGAACACATCTAACTACATGCACAGTGACCAATCCAGCTTCGTCACCTTTCATTAAGGTGTAAATCTTTTCCAAAAAAAATTGTAAACTCCTGCAAATTTAAATACAGAGTAAGCATGTGAGACTACACATATATTTAACGTTTTCTGATTATTTTATATTTCACTAATTAATGTTTTCGTTACGCAAACAATAACTGGGTATCAAAGACAGTGAATAAAATTGTAGGTACATGCAAAACAAAGTCATGCAGCAGAAAGCACTGCAAAAGAAACTCTCTCAAAAATCGGAGGTTGGCGCGCAAAAACGGTCTCATCAGATCCCACTCAAAATGCGAGTATTTTCCCTCACTCAAGGAGCAACAGAAGCAGTAGAAAGCGTCTAGTTCACTTAAGTGTATTGAGCTGAATTCAGAAAATTCTCGGTATTTCTTGGTCGTCTATTCAAAGATTGCACGAGATAGAGGAACATCCAGGAAGCTCTAATGAAGATCGTCCATGTTGATGGTCCCGCTCGGCCTCATGATTGTACACCGCTTCATAAATTGCGCTATTTCTAAACTTATCAACGATAAGAGACCGAAAAATGGAAATGGGAAACCTTGCAGCCATTTGTGGTCGATGGAAATTCCAAGAAATGCTTTGCGAGCCTACCGCGACGAGCTCAGTGGAATTGCAGCTCGTGTGGAGGACACATGCAAGCAAAGCAATGAGAGAGAAGCTCACAAGTTTAAAATATGGAATTGTTTACCTGCATTTTGCACGGATATGATGCGTATGGGTGAGGGTTAAGTTAGCGTGCAGCAAACTTCTGCAAGCCAACAACGAGGGCTGAGGTAAAATTAAGTTTGTGAACATGTGCATGGAACAGTTCCAAGATATTACTTGTGAATCTTCACTTTGTGCTGGGCACAGTAAAATCAAATACAGTAGAAGATTCCTATGAATGAAAGTTCTTCAAACAAGATCATAGAATATTTGTTTAGCTATTGAACGTTGTAACAAAATCATAAATTAACCGAGTGTTTGTCCCTAAATATTCATCTGAAGCTCATGCAAATTCATATTTTTTTTCTTTTAAAGCCATCGTTCATCTCTTTTCTTTGAAAGATGTTATACACGCAAAGGTAAGAATTAGTTCAAGAAGTTGATCAATTTATTGAGAAATTAAGAAAACACCATGAGATTAGAATGCGCGATTGAGAGAAATATTGAAACAAATCCATAGCATTGATCCACTGTCCAAAAATTGAATGTAAAATCCATGATATAATGTGCGTCTCATCTTGCTCTGCTATGACGAGACCCTCCGTGTGGCGCGTCTGGAACTGACACTGTCCGCAGCTTATCCTAGTTCTTTCGTAACAAGTAGAGAAGAACAGGAAAAATACGAGGTGTGGGATGTTGTATATTATATTATTCACATTGTCACTCCCAGTAGCGATGCAGGGAGTGTGCGGCGAGCATTGCCACGTGGCTTACGGGGCAATCTTTACATCAACAAATCATTGCATCTTCAGGAACGGTATCCTTACAATTAGATCATAGTCATCGCAATTTTTTCTTACCGTAATCAAGCTATACACAATTTATTTTGCATACTTAGTCTCGTGTAAAATTGTTGTCATCTTTGCACACAGAAACTCTTTCATCTCGAAAATTACTTTTCTTATTGGAACTCCGGCGCAAGCTAATCGCATCATGCTCTGGCTTATTGCATGAACTTCCGTACGAGTTTAACATCCCACACGCTCTCTAACGTCAGGTCACCTGTGAAAGTTACCATGAGGAAGCATGTAATTCACAGTTTCTAACTCTTTATTTATATTTTTGCAAAGATACTCTATTTAATGATTCATAAATAGATGAAGTTTTTTATTTGATTTAAATTGAAGGCGCTCATCTCCAGAGTTGTTCCCTTGGAGGCATCGAGCGAAGTGCAGCGTTTGCTGAGACAACGCTGCTGAAATATCAGTTGTATAGTCAGTGGTGCTCTTGAGGCACGAGGACCAAATAACTAACTGAGTTAAATCAAGCGATATATTTCTCTCTTAATTCTAGCGTTGGAGGAATGTGAATAAAGCACAATGTGACCAGCTAGTGAAGCAAGCTAGTAACTTCAACAATAGGCTCTAATGTGAGTTGAACAGTTTTCCCAAGTCTAAAATTTATAGACGATGTAAACATGAGCGCTCACTCAGCCACCCAATAATGTTCTCATATACAACATTATTTTATGAGCAGTTAAGGGCTCATCAAACTGGCTGAACATTATTTCTGTCACCCGAATGCGCGAGAAGGAAACAGTCAGTTTCCTCGTGCAAAATTATTTATGTTGATACATATCTAAATCATTGTAAAAAAACGATTTCCTGGTGAAATACTGCACGCGCACATCACTGCCGTTCCCGGTTGTGCATGATATTTGACCAAACTCAAAAGTGCCACTTCAACACGGCTTCAGTAACTTACGTTTTCGTGACGTCTCCAGCTAATGACATTTTGGGGAGCTCTTGCCACTGTATAGTCAGAAAAATCGAGTTAGGTAAATATTTCTCTTTTCCTAAAATGCCTTATAACTACAAGGTCATTTTTTTAGAAAATAAAGTTACCGTACCAAGTTTTCGATTTGCAGTCGACCAGAAAAGTCCTGAAGCAGGTAATAATGTCATCAGCGGGGAACGTTCAACTTAAAACTACCAAACTTAGGGCACCTTTTTGCACAAGAAATGCAAATTTTTTGAAAACTGGAGGGGATGCAGGTGCGGCGCAGGCGGTGATGCCGGGCTAAGGGACTTACTAAGGATGGCAAGCATTAAGATGATGGCAGGATAACGCGATAGCGCCCTACAAAATTACCCCTTCCGCCAGAAGGAGAAATTCCGCCACGCGGCGAGGTGCTGCTACGGTAGACAGGCTACGGTGCTCGACCGGCCCGCTGACAGGGTAAATGAAGGGTGCTGGTCTCCAGCGAATGGATTCGAGAAAATTTTCCCAGATTAGCCCCAGGCCCAGCATTAATCAAGAATATAGCACAAAACACTTGACAGTATCCAAAATTCACCAATAGAATTTGACTAAAGTGAAGCACTCTGTGCTTTCAATACTGAAAATTTGCTCAATGCCTTAAATTTCTAGTTAGGAATTTAAAAACGAGGAACACTGCTCGTTAAGCATTATTTAATACTAGTGCACACGTGCTGGTCGGCATTACTCTTAAGAATTTTATCCCTTCATTCTTGAGTTAAATTCGATTGTGCAAGTTGATGCAGTTAGGCATTAGTCTGAAGAATTTCACCCCTTCTTTCTTGAGTTGAATTCTCTCGTGCCACTCAATGTTGTCCAGCGCTATGACGAAAAATTTCCTCGCTTCTTTCATGTGTTTAGCTCTCTCTAGCTACTCGGTGTTGCTCTGCATTACTCCGTAGAATTTCCAAACGCCGGTCAAGGGTCAATTTAGCTCTAGCCTTTCGTTGGCGAGCAGCATTGCTTCGTCTTGCTATTTCGCGTTGTTTATCCGATCGTCTTCGGCGTTTTTATTGCTGTCGAAGTCTTGCTGCTTCTCTCTTGCGGTTTGACACATTTCTATCTTTGGTGGCCTCATTTGCCGGAATTTGATTCTGAAATGTCGTCTATTATCTCTTCGAAGCTTTTCAAGAAAATCACAATTTCGAAAACAATAACTCAAGTTCCAAAATCTTGGGCCTCATACCAAGTGGTGGAAAGGTTACTGTTCAAACGAGTTCAGAATATTTCAGTTCGCATGATCAATTAAAAACATCTAAGCGACATTATGAATTTCAACAGAGAAAGCACAATAGAAAATGTCAATTTGTTGAAATAAGCCGATTGCATTTCTGGATACCATAATCAAGAGGAGGTCACACAGACGGACGGAGGGACGGACGGACGCGGCTCCATTTATAATAGAGGACACATCGTCAAATCCATAAAACGTTTCGGAGTCCTGCTCCATCTTCAGTAAGTACCATCAGAAAAAACGTAAAAAGACAAAAGTTCGTCAGGCATCTTGAAAAAGAAAGATTGAGAGAAAAACTCATGCGAAACTTCCAGCGGATAAGAACTATTCATACTAGCGACTCCAGCGCCACACTGCTCCGCATGGAGTCGCACAGACGAATGAGGCGGTTGCACAAGAGGCCGCTATTACAACCTTGCCGTTTTATATAAGGATTGCCCAACATCGCGGAGTTAGTTATCGTACTGGGAGGCCTCTTGCGCAACCGCCTCATTCGTCTGTGCGACTCCATGCAGAGCAGTGTGGTGCTGGAGTCGCTGAAGACCAATTTGAAATATTGTGCAATGCTTTTAATGATTCAGAACAAAGAATTTTAAAATCATTGTACACAGCCAAAGAAAAACCCGTTTTAAACAATATGAATAGTTCTTATCCGCTGGAAGTTTTCACATGAGTTTTTCATCAAGAACTTTCATGTCTGACGAACTTTTGTCTTTTTACGTATTTTCAGACTGAACTTACTGAGGCTGGAGCAGGACTCCGAAACGTTTTATGGATTTGACTATGTGTAATATTAAATTATGCTTAACTTACGAGCAGTGTTCCTCGTTTTTAAATTCCTAATGAACATTCGATTGAAGAAAAATAATTTTCTTCAAATTTCTAGTTATCTCAACACTGGTAGTCTTTTAATCGAAAGGCTATTTGAAGTGTCGAAATATATTTTTCCCTGCGTAGGTTTTTCTGTTGTGTTACTTTGTCAATTATTGATCTTTTGCTCCTTTATAATTTTATTATTCTTACCACAGAACAGCCCTTATTGAGCTTGACTAACTCTATGAAGCGGGAGTGTTGCGTAATATCAAAACCGTTTGTACAGCAAACTCATTAATTCATCACACGACCGTGCAGGCAAGTTCCTTCAATTTACGGAGCTTATTTACTCACCGCCTATTCAAATTAATCTCTTCTCCGTTTAATTTTTTCTGTGTCTGAGGCTCGCATTCGCTCGCTCGCTTCTGCGTATAATGAAAATCGATTTTACCATTTTTTCCCGCGTCGAAATTTTTTTGATAATTGTACAGTAATTTAATTGAACAACAATGCTGAATAGAAGGGAGATGCAGCATGTCAATTAATAAGAAGGGCTTTGTTTCTTCATGAAGTGCGTAGTAAAGTTCCTTCCGCGGGACGAGCAAAAACTTCGGAATCGAAAAAGAAAGCAAAGCCCTCACGTTGGGAGCAGGTATGTGATTGAAATATTTCCAGGAGCCTCGCGAGAACTGAGTTTACGTGAGGTTTGTCGAAATACTTGCTACGCTGAATTATTACACTGTTTTGTGCGTCAAGTCTTAGGTTGCATTAAGATCAACTTGCCTAATTCAGCTGAAAAGTTTAAATTTGATTTTTGGTAACTTAACTCAGGGGAACACTGTGGTGTTCCCTTGGCAGCTGCGCAGCTTCAGATGGACCCTCGGTTGCAGCCGAGCAACTCGTTCGTTTGGGCAGCACGAACAGGAACGTTCCGACTCTACGTCCCACAAATGTCGTGTGGAGCACTTCAGGATGTAGGTAGATACAAATAGTGAAAGAGGTAATTTTCATTCCATAACTCACCTAAGTAACGAATGCTTCAGTGTAAATTTGCGTAAATGAGAGAATTAAGCAGGAGTCAATGCGTTCTGGCCGCACTTGTTAATGTAATATTCATGACTCAGACAACACTAGAAAAATGCTCTAGAACATGTATCACAAATCCTTTTCAAGAACTCTTCCATAAAGAGTGATGGCAATTTACCATTCCAATTTTATTCTTATAGAAATTACTCTGAAAACCCTCCAATTTCACGAAAACTCAAAAAGCTGTTCAGTCCCTCATTCAGCTCCTACAGACTGAATGAAGCTGCAGCTCTTTCACTGAGACCCAGCGAACCGCTGGAGTAGTCAACAGATGTGAGGTTGATGTAAACTCCACTCCTGCATTAGTGAGGTGGTCAAGTGTCGGACGAGTGACCTCTATTCTGAATTCGAATTCACTATGTCGTTGAAAAAATAAGATATTTTTCAATTTAGAAATGCCGGGTTATCAACATACTAAAATAATTTTTTTAAGAAATTCAAATTTCGTAACACGTGGATAATTTCCATTGGCATGGTGCTGATACGCAGCAAGCTGTTGGGTTTCACAGCGGAAAAGTTGAATAAATGAGTACTAGTACAGGAGTAGCGGCAGCAAGCCAACAGCCCGACAACCACAGAGCAAGGAGCGCGTGTGGCCAGAACGCCTCAAACAACGGTGGCAGCAAAATATTACCGAGCGCTGCGACCCACTGCACACGCGAGCAGGCTCATCATCGCCAATTCAATGCCGCAGCACGACAGGCAACGCAAGCAAAATGTCGCGCGCCATCAAGAAGAAGAGCCACATCAGCATCTCAGAAGTTCCCATAGACAGCTGCACAACTTCATTACGTGGCCGCGCTAAACTTCCTTAATCGGGCCTTGAATGCTGGAGCCTTGAGCGGCCTTTCTTGGGTCTTTTCATTGGAGGTGCTGCAAGGGGGAGGTGCTGCAAGAGGAGGTGCTGCAAGGGGAGGTGCTGCAAGGAGGAGGTGCTGCAAGGAGGAGGTGCTGCAAGGGGGAGGTGCTGCAAGAGGGAGGTGCTGCAAGGAGGAGGTGCTGCAAGAGGGAGGTGCTGCAAGGAGGAGGTGCTGCAAGGAGGAGGTGCTGCAAGGGGGAGGGGTTGCAGTGGGTGGAGTTGTACATAAGCTTTCTGATGGAGGGGTTGCAGTGGGTGGAGTTGTACATAAGCTTTCTGATGGAGGGGTTGCAGTGGGTGGAGTTGTACATAAGCTGTCTGATGGAGGGGTTTCAGAGGGTGGGGCTATATAATGGAGTTAAAAAATGTTTCCCTAATTAACGAGCTGTATATAGTTTTAAATCAGGCCCATTTTCTTATTCTTATAGTCTAGAATGGATTTCACCTAAATTCTAGGCAGCGTGTAGTGAATAAAATGAATAAACGAAATTTTTCTGAGTAAAATACGAAAATAATTTAGCACAAGTAAATTTAATCATTTAATCTTATGCCCTAAAACATCCAGTGCACAAATATCATCATTAAATAAAAAAATACTTTTTCGAATGATGGTGAATTTTTTCATCCGAGTGAAAATAAGAGAAAATATATTTTAATTTTTTTTTGCCTGACTGACCAACGCAGTAAGCTTTTTCAGAACTAAATTCGATTCTTTATTGCGATGAGTTCTAGTACAGCTTTATCTTCTGGGACATTGTTAGGGGGGCAACATACGAGAAGTTCCACGCAAAACACTCTGCCATTATTTCATGCCATGGAGGTGCACCCACGTCTGCTGGAACAGATCGTTGCAAAGCAGCAGCACAACACACGTGAGCGGTACACGGGCGATGCGGGCCTCACAGCGACGACACCTGATTCTCTCTCCGCGTTTGAACTCAAACCTCAGCGAGCGACGTCATTGCATGCGGCTCTCACGGAATGCGTTTGGGACGTGCACAGCTGCGTGTAAAATACCACGTCTTAATACTCGCAACTAATATTGTACTGTCATAGAATTTATTCTCTTTATGCGCGCTCATTTGGAGTGCTTAGATAATTATAATCTATCCTCATTTGGCCTCAGAGAAGAAACGCGCGGCCTTCTCTTGCCAAGACCTGCACTGGAGAACGTGTCACAAAGGAAATGCTAAGAGCGAGAAGGCGCAATTCAAATTTGTTCACTAAGTTGAATAGTGATACGTAAAATGATATTGAAGGGGTGAAATTTGTCCTCAATATCGGCGTTCGAAATACGCAGAAGTAAATAAGATCAATTTTGGGTAGGAAAGAAATAGAATTTCACTGGCAGTAGGAGGATGGGTGTATTAATTCGGATTCAAAACAACAACGTAAATTATTGCCCCACCCGTTTTATTCCCGACACACTTCAGAGGTATTTGCTCTTCATTAGCGTAATGATACGCTCTCGCATGTAGCTTCAGGGCAAGAAGGAAACTTTTTTGTATGTAGAAATTGTTAAGTTTTAAATGCATTGAAATAATTTGATCACTCTTCCGAAGTTTTGATAACAACACTATAGATTCAAAGGACAAACAGAATGAAGTATGTCTTGGGATTTTTCGCGGCTTGAAAAAAATACCAAAATGAAAATAGTCAAAATAGCAAGAGACATTGACGTGACATTGACGACAGAAGCACTAACGCTGGAGTTGGTATATCGGCTGAGCAAGTCACACGATCATCAGGCTGTTTACTGCCTCCTTGAGCTGTGTGTTGCTGAGCCAAACTTCACTTCTCTTTATTTCAGCTCCTCAAACGTAAGCAAGTATTACGTCACTACTCTGAATAAGTAACCTCATTCACACTGTTAGAAATAGGTATGTTGACAAATCAAAAAATTATGTATACGGAATAGTTACTGATGTATAAAGAGAAGAAATCATTTATACTCTTGCAAATCAACTTCACAGAACTTTTATGCTCATGGAATCGAAACAAGTAGAAAATGTTTCCTTAATGGATCAAAAATGCTCTTGGGGCTGATTACGCAGTGAATATAGAAAAATATCCCCAATTTTATTCCATCGTGATACTTTGTACACGATGTAGAAAAGATTTAAGAATTATGACCCTAAAAAAGTCCTTAGATTTCACAAAACCAAAAACGGAATTATTTTTTTGCACAAATTTTTGCCCAAATCCCCAGCCAACGTGAGAGCCTGGAGAGGAAGCGACTTTGGAGCCCCTCAGCCTGTGGACGCCAGGTCCCGGGGAGGTGCCCTGAGAGCGTCCCTGACATCCCGTGATCAGGATGCCCCTCCTGTTGCGGTCACGTCAAACTGTGAACTTATAAAGTAAGGGCTTCAGTTGGCCAATCCTCACTTCAATTTAAAGCATCTGTGTAAAGACTTCAGTTTAGCGAGTGGGTACTCACTAAATGCTGAAAAATTGACGTTTTTTTACCAGAATTGAGTTTAATCTAGTCGTCTGTTTTGGACGGTAGGAGAAAGTTTTAGTCAACATCGTTACTTGAAAGAGAACAGCGGCATCTGTATTTCTCAGATATTGAAGTATCTTCACGTTTAAAAAACGTTCCTCTATAAACTCTAACATTTAATGAACTTGCAGACGACGACGACTACCAACTAATCCACAAGCGAAGTTCCGACTTCTCTCACACAACGATCCCAGAGACGGAACTCGCGATGGCGTATTGGCAGGCGAGCTGTCTGGGCGGACGCGCCAGGCACTGCCAGCACCTCCAGCATAATTGGAGGGGCCCCACGTGAGCTCCCTGAACTTTATTTGCAAAGCTGCATCTCATACCATGGTCGTTGTTAAAGCCAGAAACCTCATTCAATGATCTTTTGTACGTCCGTAACGTGCTCGTATATCGGATAACATAAGCAATAACATCTACAGCTGGGCAGTAATGCAAATTATTGTTACAAAAATGCGAACTATTTATTGACTGCAAAAATCATTACACGTTGATTTTCGAGCTTTTGGTGCGTTGTAACATAGCCCAGAAACGTCAACCTTTAGGCATCGTACACAAGCACAGGGGGTGATTGCTTAATTTTAGGCTACTTGAATCTGCCTTTTTAGGAATTCTCCTTCATGATCAAAGGAACACTGAACAATTAAACATAGTGTGTAGTGATGTTTTCTGCGAGTCTAAGTTGAAAACTGCATATCGTCAATGTAATTGAGAGCTCTCGGATGATTCGCTTTGAGATGAGTGCTTTTGAGAGCGAGAATTATTAGATTCGTTTGGAAACATTGAAATAAAACGTCACTCGAGTCGGATTTTCATGTCATTGCAATATTGATTGGTAATTTTTCGATTTATTTCTTTTAGCAGCGCCTTAAATAACATTTCCAGCCTGTGCTATTTCACTCATTATCTGATGTATGTACTTTGAGCTTTTAAATTCTATTCGCTGAGTGTTTCCTTTAACTACAAAATACTCGATTTCGTTCAGAGAGGATTGAATTTTCTCTAAAGTAAGATGCCCTTAATATTTCAAATGCCGTATTAATTTCAGACCAAAGCACACGCTAGACGTGCAAAGCTCACCTAATTCACAATAATATCTGCCTATAGGCAACTGATAGATAAATAATTATTTGTACTATATTGTTCGGGTAGAATCGCCAATCTTTGTTGTTTCTGTTTCTAGAACATAACTGTAAAAATTCATCAGGAACTTAAAAACGAAGAACACAGCACGTAGTGATATCATTTTAATTTTATTTTTTTATTTACACGCCTAATCTATAAAAGTGAAGAAACTAAAAGCTAGTAGTCCTATTTTTCTTAAACGTTTCGGAGTCCAGCTCCATCATCAGTAAGTCAAATCTGAAATTTACAATGAAAACTGTTAAAAATGCAATGTTATATTAAATGTTTCTCTATTGTACAAGTAAATGAACTAAATATAAATTTGCTAAGGGAATGAGCTGGTGGCATTATTTAGAACCGGTTTGTCTTTAGCTATGTACAATGATTCTAAAATTTTTTCAAATCCAAATCATTAGAAGCAGAACATAAAATTTCAAACTCATCTTCAGACACACGGGCACTGCACAGCTCCGCATGAAGGCGGACAGAAGAATGACCGGGCTGCGTAAGTCGATTCCCCGTTCTAAAGCTCACACCACGATGCTGGGCAATCCGCACGTAAAATGGCAATGTCGTCATTCCGACATAGCCCGATGTACATTGTACACAACTAAACTTGTACACAACGGACGCCCGCATTCGCTTAGGTATAACATCTTTATAACGAAAAAACGAACCAATTTTATGAGAATTAACAAATATAAGGCGAAGATGTGCTGCCGAAAAATAGCGTGCTGTGTTCTTCGTTTTTAAGTTCCTGATGAACATCCGTTTGAAGAAATATGAATTTCCTGTAAAAATTTACTAATATCTATCTATATCAACAACAACAACGAACCATTAATATTTCATCAGAAAAAATCCTTAGCTTCAGTTTAAAGTAACCAGTGAGTGCAAAAAGAATGTATCTGTAGTTGAAGAGTAATCGACTGAGGCTTGAGCTATCGCCAGACCTTCGGTATGGCAATATAAAAAATTAGTTGCACTTCCAGTCCAACATGGCGGAGGGTTTTGCCATTATGACCACTTGACTGATGTTTGAGTGCGATCTTGAAAAATTATTATGATGCTGCCGCAGAATAAATTTGACTGCTCAAGTTATGGCTCAAAAAGGTTACAGAAAATTTAATTTAAACAAAGAATATGGAAAGATGTTATCAGTGTAAAAATAAACTATGTTCTTTACAGAAAGGTTCTTCAAGTCTGTGCCACAATTTTCAGATTACATATATTATCACGTCTCATGCTCGCAACGATGAAATTAGTTAGGAAAGCTGTGATTAATTCCCTTTGATAAAATAAATTACCTAACGATTTACGCCGAACATGTTGTTTCAGAAAACCAATTTACGCATCCACCATTTAGACAAGAACTTAAATTCTTGAATGAAGGAGTGCAGCAAGCTACGCAAGACAGATGGCTATGCTAGAGAGGGCAGAGACCCCGGGCTCCGGGGCGGGAGCATGTAATTTAGGGAGAGACCAAATGAGAAGCACCAGGCGCGATGTGTTGCTCATAATGAGCAACGACGCCTTGTCTTCTAATTCATCAACTAGCGCGTAGCTTCATGCGTGCATGGTGACGACTTTCCATATCTTCGGAGTAATGTAAGTTCTACGTGTTGCTTGCTCTCATCGCAGACTTAATGAGAGGCCGGGGGCTAAGTCGACCTGAATGTTGAGACCATCCTAATTAGATGTTGATGTAGGGACCTCAAGGAGAGCAGGAGTCTAGTTTCTGACGGGTTAGGAGTCGACTGATAATTCTACCTCGTGATAGGATCAACTACTTTACTCCCATCCACTCAAATTTCCATTTGTCTCTCTTATTAGGAATAAATTATGGTTGATTTCTCTCGTGAGAAAACCAAACCGTGGCCTCAGTGGCTACCAAACCGTGGCCACTCAGCCACTGCTCTCCTATTTCACATGTAAATCCCTCAAACGCCCAGTATTTCTCACCCAAGCAGGGAGCCGTTTTCTTAAGGATGTTATTAGCTCCAACTTGTGAGCTCTTATTTGACTTGTGAGTTCTTATTTGACTTGTGAGCTCTTATTTGATTTGTGAGCTCTTATTTGACTTGTGAGCTCTTATTTGACCAGTCACACAGCCACGTCCGAACGGCAGGCTAGTGAGGTTCAATGCGAACTGCAGCAACACACGACAGGCTTGAGGCAATTTTCGGTAAATGAATGAGAACGCTTTGTTACAGCTGGCCTGATGATGAAGAAATATCCTCGTTTAGTCAAGCTGAAGTGATGAGAGGCGCGGTGATGCCCCACAACTTGAAGGTCAGTTGAGTACAAATGACACAAGATCAATATTTATTGCGAATGCTGCTGACGTAAATGCAGAATGGCAGAGTGGCTAGAGTGTGCTAGAGCTGCATGGCAGAGTGGCTGGAGTGTGCTAGAGCTGCATGACAGAGAGGCTAGAGTGTGGTAGAGCTGCATGGCAGAGTGGCTAGAGTGTGCTAGA
>JACJUY010001345.1:26014-39432 GCA_014220935.1 Platorchestia sp. MABIK | reverse complement strand
GCTAGAGTGAGCTAGAGCTGCATGGCAGAGTGGCTGGAGTGTGCTAGAGCTGCATGACAGAGAGGCTAGAGTGTGCTAAAGCTGCATGACAGAGAGGCTAGAGTGTGCTAGAGCTGCATGACAGAGTGGCTAGAGTGTGCTAGAGCTGCATATCAGAGAGGCATTGGCATATCATTGAAGGCTCACATTGGGGTGGTTGTCGGCTCCAAAATGCAGCAGTAGCGAACAATTCTACACAGTCACAAAGCAGAGTGCGATGGCTGTGCAATGAGAGAAGTGCAGCCCACAGCGCCAGTGTGCCACTGACGCGGGCAGAGCCGGGCAGGATGGACCCCAACTGACACGGTGGCCTGGTGCGATGTAGCTGCCTGGCTGCGGAGTTACAGAGCGCCTCAGAGCAGCACAGGACTGTTGGTTGTGGTGTGGGGCACTACTGCAAGCTCGAGGGGCTGATGGGTACGATCACAGCCAGAGAAGCACAATGTAGCTTTTAGTGCTGCACAGAAAAAAAGGCAGCGTCTGTCGTAAATTATAAATTTATATATATAAGTGTTGAATTATAATCCTGAATTCAAAGTTAAGGCTCGAATTTTATTAGAGCCCTATAAGTCACTGGGTACATGGCGGAGGTCTATGTCCGTGTTTTCCGCCTTTCTGCGCCTGCCCAAACTTGCATAAGCAGCTAACCTCTGTGCCAAGTTATTCTTCAGCCACAGCTTGGTTAGCGGGAGCAGCCCCTGCGTGTTTATCGAGGAGCCTTAAGTAGCCGACGGAGTCTCCGTTGTGGACGTCCTTTGGTGTGGTGGACGGCCGTAGTTTTACCCCGAAGATTTGGTGCCTTTGGATGCTCTACTTTGAGAGCTGGAACCTCTGGGTCCCGTTTTATCCGGCCTTGGCTCTGGACATCCCGCGATGATGGGGTAGGCTTCTCCTCCGTCTGATCGCCCGTTCCTGCGCTGTGCGCCGCTCCTCTTCAGACCTCTGAACTGCTCAGCGCTGTGAGGACGTGAGTCACGGTTGTAGCGCTGCGTCTTTACCCAGTGACTTTCTCTAGCGCATTACATGAGCCTGTCTCGTAACCTGTAATAAATAGAAGCTTCGCCCTCTATCTAAATTCTAGTGATAAATAATTGATAAATGATCAGTAATTAATAATTGATAATTTATTGATAAATAATTGATCAATAAATAATAAATAATTGATGATTGATAGATAATTGATAATTTTTAAATAATTGATAAATGATAAATAATTGATATTGATAAGTGATTGATGAGTGATAAATAATTGATAATTTATAAATAATATATTTAAAAGTGTTACAACGTTACGTAACTTTAAATTGCATCTTAGTTAAAGCTTATTGGCTTCTTATATCTGGACACCAATCGTAGTTAAAAGTCTACGCTTTCCCAGTGTTTAAGTAAACCCAATCTAGCTTCCGCATCTTTCATTCGACAGGCGAACTTCTTAACGAAGACCTATCGGGGCTTGTTGGCCTACGTGACGCAGCGCTAACTTGACGATTCATGCCATTCAGAAATATTCTCATATATTAACCTTGCTAAAGGCTTGCCCTGGTGTAACTAAGGTTTCTTTACGAATATAATATCGTTATTTCTCGAGTTTGAATTTTGCCCTGCTACGGTGTTTTTGTTAGCGTCTACGAGCCAGGCTGAGGTCATTGAGGTGGCCACAAAGGAATTCCATGCAATGACAGAGGCTCGCTGTGACATCATCCGAGGATGTTAAATAGGCGCTCCCCTCCACCTAATTGTTTTTCCAAAGTCGTAGACAGCTCTCAAGTGTTGTTAGCTTAATTTTATTGAATGCTAAAAGAATTCACTTCCTCGTTGTTCTCTACTCCTTATTCTTAAAATCGGAATGCAAGCAGAAACGACACTTAGAAAATGTGATTCATTGGTTTCACAGAATCACAATTCGGCTAACATTTCATCAGATCGTGTTCTTCGTCAAACGAAGGTATATTCCAAGCAAAATAAATGAACCCTTCTTGCTGCTAAAAGGTGCCGTGAAATGCTTTCATCAACCCTCAGTAATATTTATTTGCAGTTTTTGTCCTCCAAAAAACAGCGGCACAAATGCGGGGACAATTTCATAGTTCTCTAAGCCCTTCTCCCAGCTGTCGACAGCGGCACGCAATGTAACCGCAACAAACACAAACTCAATCGTGATTCCGTTATTTGCTTATTTGTGTGGCTCAAAATTCGCGTTATGATCTTCAATGTTGGATGCGATGAATACGTGAATGCATCCCTCATAAATCATGAGTAAATTTACAAAGTACTTTCCATATTTTCCCGCAGGTGATTGTGACGTGAAATGTTAACCGTTGTTTTTAAAACAGTGTATTTCACACTTATAAAAATTAAAACTGTGAACCAAAACGAAGTCTTTTTTGAAAACCTTTGATTAGTTACACAAACTGTAATATTGGAAGCACAGGTCCAGAGAGGATTTGCTGAGTTGTAATCCAGGGGCGAGTGGGTTTAATGAGTCACCGAGTCAGAGTATCTACCTCCTTTGGTAGTAATTTTGGCTGTCAATCACAACGAAACTCTTCAGATATCGAATTGATGTTACTCCTTCTATTGACACTTACACATCTGCTTCACATTGCAAATGCACGCTTGTGTGGTGTCATTACAACTCACAGCGTGATGAGCAGCGGCTTTTGAGGCAGCACCTGAGCCAGAAAATTGATGGTTTTACGCTAAAATAAGTGATCCAGCAGACCAGCTTGAAACTCCGGGCAGCTTGACACGGTCGTTACAGCCTCGAAGTCTCGTCTGTCAGGGCTGGTTGGCCGCAATCAGATGCAGCAGCTGGCGGCAGCGGCAACCGTTAATGTCGAAGCAGGGCATATATAATGGAAGCTTGGGGACCAGCTGCCGCCTGCGCCACAGCTGATGCGATGCTGAAGTGCAGCGATGATTGGTGTCGAGGGGGCCGGCGTTTCATCACTGATGATTGCGTGGCCAGGTCTGGCAAGGGTGTTGTGATCGCACCTAAACTAAATGGCGGATCTCCTTTGCATTCAGCTACAAATTTGATAACTTTACCTCCAATTATACCATTAGTTACACGGACGATTTGAATGATCTCAAACGTTACTGATCTTGTATATTCTTCACATCTGGTAGAACAGACTCCGCCATGTGACGTTGTGAACTGTTTCGAATTACTGCGAAATGAACGACTAGCCAGTCAGGAGGAAATAAAATTAGTATGATTTTGTCAGATTATGAGCGAAGCCAAATAAAGTAACTACCAATGAACTGTAATCAAAGGCTTACAGTATCTGTCGGTCAATTGTTTGATATGCAGTCTGCTATATCGAAATGTATCAGCTATGTTTTCTGTCATGTTGCACTAATCAAATTTGTAGCACACTTAACAAATCAGATTCAGGGCGTGACCCAACCTCTGCCTCTTGGTTCCTCATTGCAAATGCTCTAAAAATCGAAACAGGTTCGTTATGGAGGCAGTCATTTATTGCAGGAGATGGCGGTGCTGCGCTGCGCACATCTCCCACAGATACAAGAACGACAGTTTTCAACCCACGCTTGCGGCTATGGTGTCGATGCCATGACTTCGAGAGCCGGTGAGAGCACGGACTCAGTCCAGTCTACTATTTAGGACCAGGTATACTGCATGATAGGCTGGTGACTAACTACAGTATACGTTCACCCACATCGCAAAATAGATAAATATCATTACATAAGACTGGGAATGTTTCGCTACTGGAGACTTGAAAACGATGAAATAATTAAAAAATCAGCCAGCATGAAATAAATTAGGCATTTGTACTACAGGAAAAAATTTACGATTTTTTTTTCTCGGGAAAAACTTTAATGTTCATCACGCACGAAGATTAAATGAATGTTACACAACGGGTGTAAGGAATGTTTGCGTAGAAGTAAAATGAAATCGTTAATGTGCGCTAAGCTTTTAATCAAAGCAAAATTAATGTTTTGTACTTCCTTTGCAAGAGCTGTGAACACAATACAGAAACACAAGCGCAGTGGCATGAGAGTGGAGGAACAAGATATACGAGTTCATTAAAGACAGACAGAGCCTCTTATTCACTTGGATGCACGCATAAGCTTCATATGAAGTATAAATTAGAAACGCAGAGCAGCGGCGTTGTGAGCTGCAACACGCACACCGGCAGGGAGAGCTGCGTGCTGGCGCTGAGGAGGAGCTAATTAAGGAAGCACAACACAGCGAGAGGAGGGAAGTTAACATCTGCTGAATTGAACAGTCAGTAGTTTGCTGCTGTTCTCTAAAGCAACGTCCTAAGATGGAGCAGGAAAGTTTCATAATAACTTCATAATGACAACAAGGATTATATACATCTCATGTCGTGTATAACTGAGTGTATTCTATTCACGGCTATATCTAGAGTTTTACGCAGAGCTCAGTTACACACAAGCTTCTGCACCTTCAGTTCCTGTATCATCAGAGCTGTTGCCGTTCGTTAGGCTCAGTTTTTTTCATTTATTCTCAGCGCTGAGTGTAGTTCCATCCGCAGTAAAATCCTTCGGAGCCGCGAAAAAATCCTCCGTTGAAAGGATCCTGCCAATTTTTGTGGCGTGAATTTTGTGGGAGCGACGCGCTGACTCCCTGCGCCTCCTCGCTGGCTGTGAGGGGCTGCCAGGGCTCTTAGTTGTGGTCGTAATTTTAATAAGTTAATTAGGTCCCGCCCGGCGCTCGGCCCCTTATTCTAATCATTTGCTTACGCGGGCGAAAAATCATCTCTCCCGAGCTGCCTCATCGCCCTTTTTCCTTAAGAAAATATCGCAAAAATTTTTACACCGCCCACTCGAAGCATTTGCAAAAGCTCACGAAATTGGATGTAATATGTAAAAAGAGAATTAGTTTAGAGAATAGGATTGCATCGTTAATTTTTTGTTACTGCGGTACATTAAATGGAGTACTTTTGAAAAGTTCTTAATTTAATCACATCATTTATTCACGTCTTTACCATCCCTGAGGAAGTGATCAAATGTTAAGTATACCTGACAGGACGCTGCAGTGAGGCATTGCAGTTGCAAGGAGGTGACATCAAAATAATTACGGTTAAAGATGACAAAAATATTTAGATTGTGCGCATTGAATATTTGAATTTTGATTGAGGTATAAAGATCTCTTAAATGCCTTGCTGCACTGCTTAAAATTTTGACATTGATGTTGGAAATGAAAAAGGTATTCCAAGTTTAAAAACGTGGGTGCTTTTCCCGTTTAAGCAATTTTCAATCTGTGAATCATGCTAGAAGCTCTATTAACTCAGTCCTTGCCTTTGTGTACTGAATTTTACTATTGTAGCATATTTATTTCTGTGCAGAGTTGCTTCGTAAATATTTTCCGAGTAAGGCTCACCAATTGTTTGACCATCCGAAGAAGGTGGGTTTAGTTTCGCAATACGTGAGGAATTAACGAAATTGCTCATGGTTAAATGGAACTCAATTAACCCGTTTGTTTATTTAATTAAAAAACAATTTTGAACAAATCAAACCATCTCGTTGGTTAAATTTTTCTGAGCAAACTTACCATATATAGTACAGACTAGCTTATCACTTAACGGTGTCGGTTTGATGGCTTGAGGAATGCCTCAAAGGATGTATGCATCTGCTCCCAATGCTAAGATTACGTGGCAAATCAGCTACCACTGGGAAAATGATTTGCGTCACACGATCGAGTTGCGTTGTCTCAACACACACACAGATGGAGTGCAATGCTGCCACGGAGCCGAGCTGGACACGGTAGTTTACCATCGCTGCTAGAAGGTCAAGTGTACAAATCTCAGTAATGAAATTATGAAGTTTGACGCTCATTAGTTTAGATTTAATTTTTCATCTATTGTCTTTGAGGCAGATTGTGCGCGGAAGTCTGTTCTGTCAATAAGACAGGTTCAACTCGGAAAGATTTCTTTGCTTTTACATCTGGGACGTGAGCGCTGTATAATATCTTAAACGAGCTTCAGGCACAAATACGCTTGCAACGATGCGCTGCAACTAACGTAGTTTTACTTCGCGATTACTGTAATTGAGTATAAACGCTTACAGCTTGCATCAAAATATCTCTAAAATATTTGTAAATTCTGAACGAATCAATCGTATTCTTTTGCTGGGCGAACTAATACTGTACTGAGGTTAGTGCTTAGCTTCTAAGCGTTAATTACAGGGCACTATGTTTCAGACCAGTTTTATCAGCTTATTTCAGTGTAATAATGTCCCTTCTCAGGGAAGGTTTGGTCTATTTGATTTCAAGTTTTTTCTTAACTCAGGTATTGTACGGCGCTTCGAGCGAACAGTTTCGTTACGATTCAGTTCGAACTGTTGCTGGCGCTTTTGTGACAACCTGCTCCAGTTCACGCGATCTATTTTTACAGTTGAAGGACGGTGAATGAAATGCTATTTCCTCTTTTTGCAGTTCAGTGCTCGCTTTTATATACAATTGAGACGAGCGGATCGAGTGTGCAGCGGGCAGCACGATGCTCCGAGGCGGATGCAGCAGTCTGCAGGGTGGTGCCTCCATTTCAGACTGTGAAAAACGTTCAGCCAGGCGTGTTGGTCATGTATTTCCAGAGTCTGAACATTTAATGCGTTCTATTTGTTGATCAAAAAACTTCCTCTATGTTTCCAAACAGGGGCATGGTTGAAGTAGGATGCAACAGCTGTGAATGACATTGATGAATGTCATCTGCATTGACGAGGATGTGCATGCGCACAAGCTGTACATGTTTGTTCAAGACCAAAAGAATCTAGCAGACTTTTGGCTTTGTTGGTTTATTTCGTGTGCTCATAATTTGACTGCATTGTTAAAAATTTATTTCACCGATTGGGCAAGCTCTGCTCAGCAGTTCTTTGTTTAATTACAAAGAAGTAATTTTTACTCTTATGAAGCTTACAAGGTCTGCTTTTTAATGAACGAACAATTCCCCTGACAGTACGTACACATTTTGGCTAGTTCTCAGTCGTCGCTGTCTTTTAATAGCATGGCAATTATTCCAAGGGTGAATGATATTTCTATCGTACTCATATGAAATCTCTCCTCAAAATCATCACATAAAGAACGTGCACACCGGCTGATGACTCTGACACAATTCTCACACGGCATTCTCTGATTTTTTGGAAAAACTTCACCAATGAGATGAGGAGTCTATCAACATTTCCTTCAAATCGAGTAATAAATCTACCTCACGTACTCTGATCTTTTTATTTCTTCATTTTCTTTGACAAATTGCACGGTACAATCATTTAAAATGAGTGTTTTAAAGAGAAAGAAATTCAATTGATGAACACAAATAAGCTCCGTGAGCAAAATACCACCCACCCATTGTTTTCCTAACCCCAGTTGTTTACTACGTTTATGAATCGTTGATCAAAGCTTTGGCTGAAGGTTAGGATATAGGCATGTACTTCACAGGCATCAGCCTTCATTCAAGACTGTTTGTTAGTCACTCCACAACGACAGAATGAAAGCAAGACGTCTCAGAGCTGCGCAAAGGAACCACTGCATTTGGTCTGGTTTTGGGGCACCAAGTGAAGGAAGTAGCGGGATTTGCGGGAGTTTCATGCGAATTTTTAGGCGAGTCTAGCACCGATCGAAACAGTCCGGTGCATGCGGCAATTCAAGGTAAAATTGTGTTTGGAAATAATAAAACCGATAGGGACCACCGCTGTATGTCCCGAATTGTTGAAACGAATAGATTTGCATCAAGGATGGAACTAATGTGAAACGTCAATGATAGCCCTTCTATTGCAATTTCTGAACGAATTCTTCGTAGATCATTTGATGCTGGAGGGGCTTGAAATCGACCAGATGTACGTTAAGGCACGTGTAGACTCGACGCCTCTCAGAATTGCCCCAATTCATTATTGCTCGTAGAGGTCCTTCGCTATGTTAGTGGCGGGGAAGGGGGGGCATTGTTTTTCTCGGTGAGTCAAATTTTCTTGGAATTCCTGTAAATGCTCCCTGAGGTTATATAAAAGAATTAGTGACGATGCAGAAGCACTAAAGGAAGCATAAATATGCTTATGACATTAGAGAAATTTCCACGTTAACTGCAATCTGACTTCCTTAGCCATCAAAGTGGCCTGCAAAGCACGGAGGCGCAGGGGTTATCAATAGATCTAGTTCAGCACATAACAGCCAAAGAAGCTTTAGAAGCCACTCACGGCACCAAAAGCAGAGCTGAGAGAACTTACGTATCGAGAATCTCGGAGCTCCAAAGCCTTGCAGTCCGACCTGCGCTGTTGTGTGCGATTGCTTTACTCGGCCGAGGTTGTTTCCATTTTGCTGTGGAGGAGCGAGGCAGCTCGCATATCGCTTCGAATTCTAGCATGGTGGGCGTAACTTGAACAACATGAAAGGGGCATGCTGATACAGAATCAAAAGAGGTACATTTACAGCCATTCTAATTTCAATCAAATTTAATGGCTAAGAAAACTGACCATTTTCAGAATAGTTGTTTCACATGCTTCCATTTCTTAAATTGTAAAATTGAAACATGAATCCATTTTATTACAATTAAGTCAAATTATTTAACTCAAAGCAATCAGGTTTTGGCAACAGTTTACTAAATATCGGACATTCATTGCTTGTGTAAATCCGTGTCAACATCGTCCAGGCCAACATCCTCTCGGGTGGTCGACATTACTGCAGATGCAGCACGACTGTCCTTTCATTTTGCGTTCCCAATTAAATCACAAAATTAAATCCATAGAAACATTTCGATACCGTAGCCTGAACAGACCGCACGTTCACAATTTTCAGGCTCTGCAAGCTCAGTGCATCAATTTTTGGGAGTTCGCGCCGCGTTGTCGGTGCCAGGACAAACTAGTGCGGTGCAGGGTCTGTTCCTTGCTTGATCAATATTACTGATGCGAGCAGGGATGCTCAGTGAGGAGCAAACATGAACGCTACTGTAGTGGTGAATATTTTGGATCAGCTGTCGCAACTAGTATTTCAGAAACTTCCCCTTTTAATGGATTGGCATGAACGAACGAAACATATTCTGAAAAATGTCAGAGCAAATATTGAAATAATGTCAATAGAATGAACTAAGCACGAAGACTATTTTTCTAACTTTCACATGATATAAGAGGCGCATAAAATTTAAAATGTGATTGCACACCGAATCCTGCCAGAGACAAGTGAAAAAATAACTCGGTTGATGTGTGCAACAAACGTTGGAAGAAGATGACTCGGCCAAATTAAGACCTTACGAGCAAAACAATTTCAGGCATTCAACGAAGTACTAAACTGTTCTGGGATAGCAAAAAAAGCTGCAGAACACTCTCATAGCAATCGGACATTTAGGACAAATAAACCTTCACGAAACCTATCCCGTTATCAGCCCGGGCATTTCCTGCCGCACTATCTCACAGCCTCTGTTCATAAGACGATCAGAACCCGATCACGGTTTCCTTGAGCTGCAGAGCAGCTCTCTCGGGACCTGCCACTTTGCTCCCGTAACGCCATCAAACGCCGATCGATCGAGAGCTCGCGTACAACTGTACCGAGCAGATCGCGCTGACAAACTAATTTCCGCGAGAGCAGCATGGCAGGCCGAGTTGAACGCATTTATTTGTTACATGGCAGACATTTTCTGCCTAGGGGAGGCAGGAGTGTCTGTTATTCGAAATAAAATATAATTGCCCCCTTTTCTGCCATCGCTTTTAGACTACGTTGATTGATAGTGAAAATAACTTAGACTTCTGAAGAACTCTGACACAATTGATGTGTCACGACTTATGAAGAGTGCAACGAAGAATTGACGTACAATTTAACTACGCAACTCGGTCCTGCAGATCACATGGCTGCCAACAGCGGGCTGTTTTACACGCAAAGTTGAGGACTGACCTTCGTGGCAGCCAGGCGCCCTTAAGATATAACAATATCTCGTTTTAAACCAAACGTTTTAACGGGTCGTACGATTAGAAAAATAACTTAATTTAGGCACATGAAAACATAAGCAGGAAGGCAGCGCTACTCGACTTAACCAAAAGGCTAACGTTTCTGCAGGTCGCACGCGAAATGACGAGCCATGCTACTGTCCGTGGTTCACCACGCAAAGGCTAAATACATCTTATTAAATCTAACGTGTCTGCAACGTACCGGCGCACAGTTATCGCACCATCTATTTTGTGGCGATATTTTATGATGACTCGAAATTTGAACAAAATGCTGGAAATTTACAGATTCAGACGAACACAGACTCTGATGCTCCTACCTCACGCACTTCAAATTACCAAATTCTGACCAGTTGACAGAAACGATCACTTGAATTTGCAACCGATACCAGCAGTCATCACTGGCCCTACAAAAATGACTGAAGCTCATTATTTGCAGCAAATAATATATCAGTTAGGTAAAAGGAAAGAAGTCTAGAGGTTTTTTCATTTGCAAGAACGGAATGTAACAACCCCCGTGCTTCACAGTGGCGCCTCACTTTCTAGAAGCAAACGATGAATGTCCTCAGATGACGGAACGGTGCTGGGAATGACAAGTGAGATGACGCCACGGATATTTAGCAGTCTGACTCACTGACTTGACGCACTTGTTCATTGTAAAGCAAAAATGACGGTGAGCCATCCTGGTGAGTCGCTGATAGTGAGCCGCAGATGGTGAGCCGCTCTTGTGAGCCGCAGATGGTGAGCCGCCCTGGTGAGCCGCCCTGGTGAGCTGCAAATGTAAGGGGACAACGCAGAACAGAAGCAGCAACAGGGAGCAACAGAGGCGGGAAGCAACAGGTGGAGTCGAGTTCCCTGAGTGGTACAGGGTCGCGGCAGGTGTTCCCTCCAGCGTCTGCTCGAGAACTTGCGAGTGTTGCGAGTTCAGCAGGACGAATAACAAGACTCGGGCGCAGGGAAAACAAAGTTCTGCTCTGGACGACTCGGGCAGAAATACCCTTTGAAGCAGACCATTTTGCGCCCGAAATTGTTCCGTTACATTAGTGCCTTGAAATTGAGCCAGGATAGTTCCAAAGCTGGCAAACAAACTCATGGAAATAGAACTGCGTCTTTAGATTATACTGAAGATGCAATTGCATGTCAAAAACGTAAGGCCCGCGTCTCCGAAACTGGAGGGGTTTCGAGTGCCTAACCAAGCAGTGGAGACCTTTGAATAACTAAGCTAAAAGTAATGATAATGATACTGTAAAATTTGTTTGATTGAACCGACAAAACTCACTGGCAGACTCAGCGTAAACTCGTGCACAAAAAGCTCTTCAATGTTTTATTCCTCTGTCCTCGCAACCATGTGTTGAAGGCAGCACTGGTGATCGGTGTTCGGGGACCATGACGCGAGGCCTTACTCCTCACCAAATGCTACGCTGCAATTAACGAAGGAACTCAATCACCAGAGGAAGTTTGCCCGCTTTTTAAAATCACAAAAAATTCGAAATTCTGTTTTAGGACCACTTCTGTATTCAGGCGTTTCTACGGTAATTTATCAAGAAGAAATGCGCAATTTTCGCTATTGCCACCAGAATTGGGACAGAAGGCTTGTTCGGTTTCCATGAAATATGTGATAATTAATATGACTAAAAATAAAATGTGGAAGCGATTCTACGTTGCACAGGTACTTAGGCGTTAACACACCGAACTGACAAGCTAAGATGGAAGCTGAAAATTTCAATAAAGTGTTACTTTAAAAAATGACGTAGAAAAACACAAAATTTGATCATCAGTAACACATTGCTTTAACGAGTCAGCATTTGGGCATGAGCAAGTGAACGTTTTTGCTGCTAGTATATCTGACTTTATCTTGAGCTTGATAACAACGCTTAAATGTATGACCCCTCTACATTACCCTCATGTTTGACTCAATTAGTCATCGCGGGATATTAAGATTTCGCCACCACTCTGAAATGCTTTGTTCACCAATACAGTAGATGCATATTTTCGATGCTTTTCGGGAACATGTTGGAAGATTTCATTTATACTTCAGCATGCGAGAGTTTATGGCGCTGTGGGTACCAGGCAAATGTGCAGTTCGTGGAGGCGCAGTGGATGGATGTGCAGTGTATGGATGCACAGTACATGGATATGCAATAGATGAATATGCAGTAGATGGATGAGCAGAAGATGGATGCACGAGTGTCAGAGCAGCACACGGGCATATCACGCACCACACCCCAGCGGTACAACGCTGTACACCAGCACCGCAACTCAGCGCAACTCTCACAGTGTGCAACAACGGAGTTTGCCGAAAAATGATGTTCACAGCTGCATCAGAAGTGTTCACATGAGACAATGAAAACATTCAATCGTCTAGCACAGCAATTAAACATTTTCACATTAAATAACATGGAAGAGAAAGACGCACTCAGTAGCTTCTAGTCGGCTGAGAATTTAGGTGTGGAGTTAAAAGTAGCAGTTTGCGTGAAATTTGGGGCGGTCAATATGCAAAATTGTATTCCTGATGGCAAATGACCTGAAGGAATGACGCATCAAACTGTTGGGGGATTCGGTTTAAATGTTCCCGCTATTGAGAAAAAATCCATCAAGGGAATCCTCACTGAATGTGTCATAGCTAAATGAATGAAAATTTCCATCAGTTGTGTTTTGACGAGAATTTCTTTCAATTTCTCAAATTTAGAGAATGAAAATGATTTCTTTTTGCCAAAAACATGAGATTTTTTGATAGATGTTTTATGCTTCTTCAACAAGTACACTATAGTTGTTCGTATGCAAAGTTCAGATATGATTATAAATAAATAGTGAAGTCGAAAAAATACTTTCCCAGGAATAAAGTAACTTTTAAATTCACGTTTTCAAACTGAAAACTCAAAAACGTTGCAATCTAAGATTTTATTTAATTTCAGCTTCTGCTACCGGGAAATAATGTTTTCAAGCAAATGATAAGGGGATGAACAACTCAAAGTGTGAACTGAAGACAAATGCCATAATTTTTTTATTCAAAGGCTTTGACAATTTAATTCATTTCCAACACAGAAGTTGTGCCATCTTGTGGCTTTACAGTTGACACAAAGTAATACAAAACTCGTCGTTAGAACTTATGGATGCAATAAAAACTTCTGAGGCGAGAGTGAGTGCGGCGCTCAGTGATGAATGTTCTCACAAGAGAACATTTCCCTCCCGTCTGCCACGTCTCGAGCAGCGGGAAGCCGCGTCAGTAACTCACACAACATGGAGCATACCGCCAGCCCTGCTGAGACAGCCTTTAATTAAATTATGCCTCGCTGGTGCGCTTAATCAGCCTATCAGCCGAGAATAATTGTAATGCCTCTCCTTACACAGGTGAAATATAGCACTGTATAAGTGGGTGCGCATCAAAGTGTGTGGATTCATATCTGTATACTGTATTTTACTTGGATCTCTATTACTGGACTGTGTGTTCCCATTGCGTGCATTAGCAACGTCTT
>JACJUY010001344.1:136201-148304 GCA_014220935.1 Platorchestia sp. MABIK | reverse complement strand
ACATTCACAATGCATTAAATGTGAATGTATTGTAAGATCTGAAGCTTCCAGTACGATATTGTACACCCCGTGAGGTGAGGCGCGTGCAGCTGGGGGCGATTTTTTATTCCATGAGCAACGGACGGCCAGCCGCGATTCGAATTTGGTTCTGAGGAGGTACACGGTCGGTAGGTAAGGCGGGTCACGGATGATTCGCCGGCGGTTTTGTATCCGATAACGGGGACATTTAACCTCTAAACCGAGCGTATTTCAACCAAAAAACAACCGTATTGCCAACGCTGTTCCACCGGCGATACAACCAAAATTTTCAATTGGGAAGTTTCATCCATGCGCCAACATACCAAGCAGCAAAATTTTTATCCGGTATTTTCCATCTGATAACTAATGATGCACCGCAAAAATTGATCAGTTGTGTCCAAGCAACATTGTACTTGAAGGAAATATAGCCCCCAAAAAATGACATGCAGGTTTTCCATGATACAAGGAGTTGTTCAGGTGCATACCACCTGAGTTTTTCTCTTAACCCAGTACGTTAAAGGGAACAACCCCGGGATTTTCGAGCACAATTGGCCAATTTTTTTTTTGTTGGAATAGGATCCCCAGGTGGTGGGTTATTGTGCCCTAAAATTTTATGGCGCTACGGATGCTAGAAACCCCCCCCCCCCTAAAGGGAGGGATCCTGAGGGGACCAAAAATCATTTATTTTTGACCTCATTTAAAAAGAAAATCAAACAGAAAATGATAAATCTGGCTCCATTAGTTTGTTACCAATGTTTAAAGAAATTCAAAACTGTCTTTGGTTTCATTGTAGCATGAAAATTTATTGACTTTTATTCATATGAAAAATCCCTAAAAATGAACTAAAGACTAATATTTCCAATTTCTACAAAAAACTAAGACCTAAATCGAAAAAATTAATGGAACAAATGTGTTTCTTTTTAAAAATCACATATAACTGTCGAATTTCAGATGAATCAGATGATAAATAAAAAATTCACCATTTTTCAAGAAATAAATAATCATTTTCTTGTAATTTGCAATTCACAGTGTAAATATGAAATAATGCATAGAGATTATAAAAAAGCATGAAAACAGCATTCAAGTACAAAAATTGTCTATTGTATAACACTTGGAACAAACAAATGAATGGAACAAATGTGTTTCTTTTTTAAAAATTACAAATAGTTATCGAATTTCAGAAGAATCAGATGATAAATAAAAGATTCACCATTTTTCAAGATATAAATCATTATTTCTTGTAATTTACAATTCACAGTGTATATATGTAATAATGCATGGAGATCATAAAAAAACATGAAAACAGCATTCAAGTACAAAAATTGTCCATTATATTACACTTAAAAAAAATTTGGTTCATGGCTTATTCTAAAAAATCCCTCATTTTCAATATTCAAAGGATAAAAGTTAGTGAGTTTTTACGCTAGGAAAAAAACAAAGGCAGTTTTAGAATCTTTGGAACATTTCTAACAAACTGACAGTCTTCGATATCCCAATTTGTACATTCAATTTTTTATCATAGTTCAAAACCAAAAATCTGGTATATTTTAGTTAGTGATCAAATATCGCATATAAAAAGAAAACGAAAAGTTTCGTATTGAAAATTCAAAATGTCAGTTTATTCGCAATGTTCCAATGATTTCAAAACTGTCTCTGAATTTATTCTAGCATAAAAACACAATGACTTATTTTATTTTTAAATATCGCTAAAAATGAACTAAATAAGTAAAACTTCAAATTTTTCCAAAAAACTAAGACCTAAATTTGAAAAGTTACATGAGTAAACTGTGTTTTTTTCAACATACATATTCTGGCCAAATTTCAGACGAATCGGATCAAAATTTACACGTCTATGGGGGTCAGCAGTTTTTGAACTGTTTCCTAGTGTTCACGTGCACGTGATGACGGCAGTTCCTTGAAGTAGCATGAGTACGTTTATTGTTTCTAACACTTCACTTTCTTCCTTTTCTTCCAATCGGCCCTGACGAGAGACTAAGCTGTTTATTGTTTTATTTTGGTCGTCATTGATTTTCTTCTGCTCAGATTTTTTTCTCGCTTGTATTTCGATTACGTTTCTAAATCAGTTACTTATTTTTGAATATTTGTCATAACTGAGTTGAAGTGATTAATTAGAACAGAAACCACTTGCTTACCTTAACTTAACACTGTATTCT
The DNA here is from genome assembly GCA_014220935.1 of Platorchestia sp. MABIK. Classification (NCBI taxonomy): domain Eukaryota; kingdom Metazoa; phylum Arthropoda; class Malacostraca; order Amphipoda; family Talitridae; genus Platorchestia; species Platorchestia sp. MABIK. The sequence continues at coordinate 146,112 of JACJUY010001344.1, read as the reverse complement.
GTGGACAAATTTTTACTAAGCATTGAGCAATCGAACGCTTTTCCTTTGAATTTTTTTAAAAATGAATAAAATATACTTCCGGAGTGAAATAAGCTCTCGGGTATTTACAGCATGTTTATAACATTCGAATAGACAGTAGTGGCCCATGAAGTTTTTGGAATTTATCCATACCCCCCTCACCCTTCCCTCTTTGAAAATTTTTAATTTTTTTTTTAAATTTCAATTTCTTAGTCAATATTGTACATATAGACAAACGTTTTTTGTTCGATTAACAATGTAAATTTCTACTATTTTTATTTGCAGTTTTTTGTTTGACAACTATTTTCCCATAGTTGTCAAACAAATGACAACTATTTTCCCATAAAATGACAACTATTTGAATATTAAAAACACGATTGTTCTATTTCTATGGACAATGAAAAAATTTCTAATCAACTTTTCAAAAAAGCATTCCCAAAAGTTTTTAGTACTCACCTTGATCTCCACGATGAAAAAATAACTCTTCAATCGCTTCAAAACTGTAGGAGAAAATGGCTGTCAAAGTCTGTGATCCGTTGTTTGAGAAAATGTCGGTCAAAGTTACCGAGCACCAGAGCGCAGAGTACACATTGTGTATTTTATATAATTTCACTTATTTTAATCAGAACTTACAAACTAATACATCACTAATAAGTCTAGAACATTCAAGATGTCTTCCATTGATATCATAACCAATAATAAGTCACTAATATTACTCAAAATGGCCACGCGGTCACCCCTAGAGGCATCCGCTCTGCCATTGCAGTTACTTTGGGGGTTCAAATAGTACTTCAACTGTTCTTCCTCTTCAATATTAGACAGACTTTATCGTCTTTCCGCTCACGCTTCAACCGATTTTCGGCCGAGTGGACTGCTCCCTTTCACTTTCTAAGCATTTTACAGGATGCACACGCGCATCTCCAATCACTAAGAAGGCCACCGGGTCCACTACTCACTACCCACTCGTGTAAAGCTACCCTTTCAATAATCACGAATTTCTAAAAAAGGAAACAAAACATTGTAGTCACCAACCACAGTTAGACGCTGCAATTTCAGTCGTACGCAGCGCCGCAGACGTTGGGTTGGGTTCAATTTGGGGGGTTAGGTTGCCGACTCCGGGTGAACGACGTTTCTACGTGGTAAAGGAAGGTTTTAGGAACATTTTTCCCCATCAATCTAATTTTTGATTTTTTAAGCCCAAAAAGCGTTTGATTTCCTTCAAGATAAGTCTATTATTAATACTCTAACCATTGCATTCCTTGCTGTAAGGCGTTCCTTGATGTAAGGCTCGTACAAAATGAAGTTAATTTAATTATTGATGCATTCTGTTCTGATCCAGTTCTATACCAGCTCTATGTTTTCTTCAATTCATATTTGTCCCAGCTTTTAACCCTGCAAAAAATTCATTCGCCTGTACAGGGATAATTTTGTCCAAGTTTACGGCGCCTCCATAGGTTCCGCACAGAGTCCCGTATTTATGAACTTTTAGTGCCTACTCTATCAAATTTCGTTTTCAAATCTAATCTAAACTCAAGACTGGCTATTGTGCTAAGCTGCTAGACAAAGAATTTCACATCGATTATGAGTTTTGCATACTCACAACTATTCGCGGTAGACCAACCAATTCTGGTACGTAAGCAACTTTTTATTATTGCGCAGCATTTTCGTTTGAAAACTTGGTAATCCAAACTTTGCTCCATTAAGCAATAGAATATTGTTCTGATTGTAACTCAACCAGTGTTGAGTTGAAACAGTTCAAGCAGGATGTTGCTAACGATAAATTTCTTGAAAATAATCTAATATGCAAATGATATAATTAGAAACTGGCCTGGAAAGTTTTTGGGACCAAGTTTTCCGCCCAGTTCGAATGATGCATTCTGCTTTCAGTACTCCAACCTTTCACCTTCAATGAAGGCAGTAAGCTTCCAAAATTCCTCCTGAGACATCTTAAGACTATATCTAACAATGACATTTTCGCTTTTCGGTCGTTTTCTCAACCATTCAAAGTCTCCTCGTATTCACAACCCCCTCCCCTCCCCCCACTCATAAAAACGTCTAAACTATCGAAGAGTAAAGTTTAATGCCAGTTCGACCGCACAGAGGCTAACTGCAACGCTCACTATATTCGGCACAGAACGAATTAACTCCAAAAAAATTGCAAAAACTCATATTTTAAGCAGAATTCACAAGAGTTGCGTGGAGATGATGGTATAACGTTCCAACTTTTAAAGCCTTCAAGAACATATTCAAATCATGATAACCTTCGTATCGCCGAGACAGTAGAGATTAAGTTGAGTGATAAAGTTTAAGAACAATGAGATCTTTAGGTAGCATTAATAGTTCGGACGATTAGCGTGTCTCACGTTCTCGTGAACTGTGCGTGTCATTTTTGAGGTATCTTTCGATAGTAAAAATGTTGGTATTTCTTTATAATTGATAAGGTCAATCACTAGAAATCATTCTGAAAGGAGAATTATGAACGTACCATCATTCGTACATCAGGAAAATGTTAATGAATCATCTTGAGCGAGAGATTCTGACGTCGTTCCCAGTGGAGTGAAAATCGTGGTTGATTGACAGAGAATGCTTGTGACGTCATAGTGAAGACCTATCCCGCAGCGAAGTCCTAGTATTTGTATTCTTATGATCCATAAATTCAGAACTAATTATTTCCTAATGATGGCTAATTTGGGCAATCTAAAGCTTGAAGAAAATATTGATTAACATTTAATAGTGGATGCGTCCATGTTCAAAATTCTGCTGAAAAAACTCAGTATAATATTGTCCAAATACGCAAACTCGAAAAATTAATAAAACTTCGTTATAATTGCAAAGGTATTTACTTCAAAAAATGGCACCGTTTTTGTTCAAATTCTCTCAGCCAGGCAGAAGGCAGGGGGAGGTTTTCATCTTGATGAAATAGTTCGAAAAATTTCCACTAACAAATTCGCAGCTAACTGTGTGCAAGCCGACAGCAACGACCAAAAAAGTCTGAACCTAGAGCCAATTTGCAGAACGGAAATGCTCTTCGCATATTCCCGGTAAACAAATTTCCTCACAGTCCAACATTTAACTCATCAGCGACCACTACCACGCGACTGCAGACAACCTGTAATGGTTGTTTGTTTGCAATGAATTAAATGTGGCAAGAAAGAGTTTAGCAAGTCTCCAAATCTCAAAAAATTTATGTTGATTGAAAGTTTAGATCATTCAAGTACTTCTCATGTAAATGTTATTCAGTACTTGAGTTAATATTTCTGATAAAACTGAGCTTCAATTCTTTCGGGTAAGTTTTTATTGGGGTTCAATTTTCTGAGCGCCTGAGGTTTTTTCTTTGTTTTCATTTTCGGCTACAATCGCTTACAGCGATGATACGAAGGGCTTCTAAAGCATTTCATGTTCAGTCATGCATAGTTCTCGATTTGAAGCGAAACATTGAGTCGCTCTGTAAATTTCAATTGCCATAAAAATTGATGCATTGAGAAACAGGATTTGCTCTCAGGGATAAATAGACACTGATCAAGCTTGTCCTGAAATTTAAATATCAGTTTTATTTTCTAAAATGAATATTTTGAAAATGCACATGTGCCATTAAATTGGGAGTCGAAGAAAAATAATAACGAATCAGAAAGAACAAAATACTTCATGGTGTTGATGATAATAGTGGTATTTGATAAAATGCTAAATTATTTTCCAAACTTTTGTTCTGGGTTGTGATTCACGAAAAGATGAACCGAAATCAGGATGATCTTCAGTAATTGATGAAATGTTTTAAGAGACTTGATGGACTATAATTCTCGCGAAAAGCTCTGATAACACTCGATCTGAACACATCTCAACCCACAATCTACCGTCACTTCGGAAAAGGGAACGTTAAAAAGTTAGTGAAGTGAAGTCATAGACTCACACTGAGAGGAATGGAGGAAACAGAATATCCGTAGGGAAAAGTCTTATTTCAAGGTGGAAAAATGAACCATTTCTAAAGTACATTGAGACCGGTGACGAAATATGAGGATTGCACTTTCCAGTCAACTCTCAAGGCGAAGTTTCACGGTGAAAAACTGACGCTGCACATGTGGGTAGTGAGTATAACTCACCACTAATGATTAAACTACAATCAAAAACAAAATGTAGATTTGTAACATCAATAACTTCAACGAGCTAAAATAACCTACTAAATTAACCCGTTGAGTCAACCTGTTTGAAAAGGGCTGTTTTCAATTCCTGAGCGTTGGTATTCCCAATGCCTCCTTTATCTCCAGGACGGATTATAATTCTATACTTGGCGAATAGCGATGCCACTACTGGTCGTAATAACGGCACCAGGTAAAAAGAAATTGAAGAGAAATAAACGATTACCTCTGTATAATTTTCATCAGAACTTTTGCCGCATTGTGTGTGAGGGATGAATTTACGTATGTGGTTTGTAAAGATGTTTCGAGTCCTAAGACACGTATATTTATTTTGCCTATTTATACGATACTTTTGGATTGCATGCGTATAAGAAGAGAGAATGATTGCTGAAACAGAATAACGTTGGAAAGATCGAGGCTGTTGCCCTGGCAGATTTTGATGAAAGTATCAAATTTTGAGCGTTTTCCCGTTGATTTGTTTGAACTGTGCTTGACTTTGTTATAACTGATGATTTTTGAAGCCCTCGTTCATTTTAGCTTCAATTTGAAAATAAAATGATATGAAAAGCCCTGCCTTACGTAACTCATTAGCTCCAGTAGAAAAAATGAGGGCCCTAACCAACTGATGTCACAAGAAAATTGGTGAGAGAAATATTTTCTTTCCAGGGCGAGAAAAAACTACGGACTTGTTTTCAATTTGAAATAAGCAACTGACACTTGTTTTCACAGAAAAAATTGCGCTCAATTGGTTGCTAAAATTTTGCTTTCACGTTTCAAACATAATTTTTGGTTAAAAACTGTAACATTTTGAAAGTAAGTAAACGCCAATCCGTTCTTGAACCACAAAAGAAATGTCGCCGCAGAAAGTTGCAAAAAGTTTCAGAGGGGAGTTCCGGCAGAAGGGGCACCTTGAAAAATGAACATCTATTTAGCTTCATGACAGTTAGTAAATTACTGTGAGGACAAATTTTTTTCATTACATTATCCTACACTAGATACATTATTAGTTAACTTTATCCAGGAACTTTCCCGCATCCTGTAAATACTCTAATTTAATGACGCGTGCTAAAGTTTGGTGGTCATCAGCTCTATTGCACAACTATTCTTGGTTGTATCAGGAAAGAATAGGAGATTGAATTTTTTAAGCACTCATTGGACATTGAAAGTATCACTTCGTATTTCCTAGCATTTTTTAGGCTTTAGTTAGTTGCGTTCTGTGAGAAATCAATGATAGATTAGAGGTAACTTAACCCGGCTGCACCCACGTTAAAATTGCCACACTATTTAATAATACCAAGTTAGTTATTTTTTGCTTTTACGTGTCAACTATGATATATTTGACGATATTTAATGTCATTTTCAAAACTTCTTCCATAAGTAATGAAAAATATACTGTAAATGAAAGAAAATTGCATGTAGTAATATTTATTTGTATATGTGATACATGCTTTCATTATTTATTATGAACGTAGTTACGATCGTTCTTTCAACTTTTCAACTTAACGAAATATTTTTAGTTCTTCCTGTGAATAAGGATTCTAAAACTGTGTATGGTTTTGTTCTAGCATTAAAATTCAATGACATATCTGCTATTGAAATATCCATGAAAATGTTCCAAAAAACAAATTTTCCGAATTTTTCAAAAAAATATGGCCTAAATCGAAAAGTTACATGAGTTCAAATATGTTTCTTTTCAAAACATACATATACCGGCCAAATTTCAAACGAATCGGCTGAAAAAATTGAAATCTTGGGCTGCCCCCTTCATGGCTCTAAACTATTTTGCTGATTTTTGGTTTTTAATAACGAATAATTCTTAAAGTCTCTCTTTTGTTTTACTCTGATGTCTTGATGGTCGATTTTATCTTGCAATCAATTCACTTTCCTAAAATAGATAAGTTCCTTCTCATAAATTGTGTGTGCTATTTTTACAGTTGCAGATTAATGACTACAAGAGGCTCAAAAGAAAATAGCACTTAGTGGTGATAAGGTTTAGTCTTCCATGATGCTGGCCTTAAAAATAGCAATAGTACATTCCTTCATGTTTATGCATCACGTCACACCTTGTAGAAAAACTAAAGCTTTTCTTCTGGAATTTTTTTTGGGCAAACGTTTCATTACATGAATAGCTCCCTTAAAATTTAGACAATCAAAGTAAAGTAAAACGTCACAAAATCTCCTACATTAATCAAACGCGCAACCATTCGGTGTATATTTCACAGTAAAGTTTTCTTCTTCTCAAATGCACCGAAGAATAAGTAACCTCTGCAGTCTTTGCTACGGCATCGGGGTCGTTTGCCTACCAGTCTTCCACCTGATTTGACCACCTTTCACTCTCTTCAAATTTAAATAAGCCGGTTCGTAAGATGTACCCCTGAATGTGGCCGGTGTCGTGGCTACGATCTTCAGCTCTTCATCGCTCCTACATCGAGAGGGCCCTGACGGTGCCATGATCGGCTAGTCTTCTCTGCCGACCTACTGCCTCGCTGCGCTTCGCTTCTGCTTCGCCACTAGAGTTCGGCTGCTTAACTGATGTGAGTCACCGTAATGGTTAGCGCCACATTTTTACGTAGTGACGTCAGTTGCAGTTCCTAACTACCTGTTTTATTTACCTGAAATAAAATGGGAGATTAATTCTTGTGTAACGTTGCCACAAATCAACTTAATTCTTACTTTATAAATGTACGGCATTTGTTCTTGCAACCTTTTAATTCAATTATTATTAAATTTCGTGTTCTTGTTTATAGTAGTGAAATTAATCACGAATCTCTATCTTTAATTACTATAACTTGATCTAGGATTGAGCATGTTCACTAAGACTAGAATTATTTAGTCCATACATAGCTAATCCTATCAATTACTTAAGCTGAACACAGTAGCCCTGCATTATTTTCTGCAGGACTCTTGTTCACCCAATACCTAATTCTCTCGTCGCTATTCTTCAATTACCTACGCAGTCTTTCTGATACGTCAAATTTTGCAGCGTGACTTAGATTTACATTGAACCAACTTTTTAATGTATCAACTTTTTAGCAATCGTTATGGACTTTTTCTACAAATTACTAAATATTTATTCTCCCATAACAGTGATCGTGGCACCGTGCTGGAGGGGCGCAATGGGCGTGCTGGCATCTCAAGTCTCGTCCTTCTTCCGGCCCATTCGCGGGGTGGAAAATTGGTCATTCATCTTTTTCAATGAAATTAAATAGCCTTAAGTTTTGACTCTTTACATTCCCTGCGTCAGTGCCATGCTTCGTTTTTGTCACACCTAAAAAGTGATTATTTCAGTAATCAGCATCATGAAAGACTTTGAAGTGTATTGATGATTAGTTAAAATTGTTTATTGAATACTGCTGAATCAAGTTGTTTATTTTCTCCTGCTTGAATAATTTGCAATATGTTAGTAAAAATTTAATTTCCTTGCTGCAAAATTAATTAGTTCTCGAGCAAAACAGATCACTTCAGCGACAGAATATATCGGGAGGGAAGAAAAATAAATCATGTCTAATGTACAATTAAATCGTAAAACATGAACTGTAATGATACACAGGGAAACAGCGAAAAAGTACGCTAACACAACGACGTCGTTTGGGGGTGAAACGAAGGGGGTAGGCTTGCTTTCATTGGGGGGGGAAGAGTCTCATCAAGCTTGGGGAGTGAAATGGGGGATCGATTCCTTGAACAGACTATGTACATACTTTTTGAGAATAATCGAAGCTTGAAATATAATTAATGGTCATAAAAAGTACATTGGAGCGTTAACAATGTTTAGAAACAAGGGTAATAGATATGCTAAAAAAATTAGATAATTACGCAGAGGAATTGCGGAGGCTCACATGAGGGTTGCCAATCAGAGGAGGGAAAAATCTCCGGAGAAGAGGAGGAAGAATATGCAAGCGCCGAGCTGTAGCGAAAGATCGAGAAGAAAAAGCACGAGAGAAGATATAAAGGAGAGCTCAAGAACAGAGAGGGCCTTTGTGTAGAGAGTGGTTGAGGGTGCTGCTCGTCGCTAAGAAGTGTGGGGCCGCTGGTACAGAGCACCGGCTTGCTGGACACCACACAAATCTTGATCCCAGTACCCGGAACGAACGTACTGCAGCGCATCAACATACTCCAGAACCTAGGTATCAGCGCATACTACCCAACGGCGTCCGAGAACTAGTCGATCCAGCACTAGGGAACAAGTACACTGAGATCATCACATCACCAGCATACTGCGAGCCGTGACACCAGGACCCCCTACCAAATCTACCTGCAACGTACTAGTGACGACGTCAATACACTAGATTGCAATGTGCAACAGCACCAGAAAACTAGTCGACCCCGCATCTGTGAACTAGAACGCATGGGCAACGGAGAACCCAGTACCAGCGCATCACGGTGCACTAGAGTAGCACCGCATCAGAGTCCTTCAGTGTATAAATATGTAACACGGAACCAACGGACCAGAGCCTGCATCAGAACGCGCACCAGCATGACAGAGCAACAGTGTACCCGAGCATCGCTACACCAAATCGCCAGCAGGGAAGAAGAATGGCAGGTTGCAGATTGGCACCCCACTTCCGACGACCAGCTACAAGAGGCGAAACGAAGGGCGAGATGGAAGTGAACGAAAAAACACTTTGAAGCGTATTCAGAGTGTCGGGTTTCATAGTTAGTGAGTGTGTCGTGTATTGTTGTTACGAGTCTTCGCAGAAAATGGCAGCGCGAGGTGCTCAGACATTGTGTGAAGGTTTACTGTATTTTTACATGTGTTCTTTTTCGTTATCTCCAAGAGTGTGGCACATATTTAAATTTATAACGCGGTGAAGCAAAATTGCAGCTTCATACGCTACCATTAAATTTTGTTGGGTTTAACCGTACGTCAAAGTTGTGTCTGCGTTATGTAACTGGGCTAGGTAGAGCAATCATTTACAGTGTCTTCTATATTACTCAAGTGTTTATTTTGAACATTTTTAAATAAAGCAGTGAAATCTTCAAGCATTCGTTATTTCCCCATGTTGAACAAGCAAATGCAAAGAACACTCTCTATTTCTAATTACCATCTATATTTCATTTTCTCTTTTTTTCCCTAGCATTTTTAATTTTTCTGCTTCCTCCTCTTTACAATCGAGGGTTTAAACTTTCTCTTCGTCGCCGATGCCCATCTTTCTTCTGTGAGAGCGCTCAAGGCACCATGGCAGAACAAAAACATTAAAATAAAGCGGGGGCAGCTGAAGTGATCAGTCACGCTAAAATCAATCAAAACGTAAAGTAATGGGACACTGTAATCACAACCGGCAGTTACCGAAGATAGATCTGCAATGAAAAATTTTCATTTCAATTTAGCATACGTATAAAACGTTGTATGAATGCATCAGAACGGGTCAGTTGTTTGCTTTAATCACAACTTGATGAGGAATTTAAAAACGAAGAAAATTTCAAGGAACTTAATCATATTTACTAGAAATACGTTCCGGAGTCCAGCTCCATCATCACTTCGTAAAAATACAAATCATTATGCTTGCAATCTTATTTTACAACCAATGGGTATCCACATTCTGTCATTTTTCGTGCCATTAATAAATTCCTGAATGGTAAATTTATCCCGAGATCTCGTGTTCAAGACCTAAACTTTAGTTATTGTGTGTTGCCATATTTTGGATATCAATCAGAAAAGTTGAGAAAAGACCTTTTAATGCTCTTGGCTAAATTTTTTCGGGAAATTTCCTTTCGTGTTATTTTAGTTAACAAGCGTACCATTGGATCATTTTTTAGATT
>JACJUY010001344.1:117450-132950 GCA_014220935.1 Platorchestia sp. MABIK | reverse complement strand
TGTTTTTAAAGTACTTCTTCTCTATTTCTTTCATTGTGAATTTGCTTCGCAAAATAGATTTTCCTTTGAGCTTTTTTCTATATCGTTAAAATTTATTGCCTTGATCGCAATGAAAAGTGCCCTCAGGCTCCTTCTCAAAAATCTATTTGTTAGAAGGAGCATCAAACCAGGAATTGAGGGAGCTATTGAAGGCAGGACGCATTTACCTACAGTCGTGCATACACAGAAATGTGTGTATTTGTGTTGAGCAAGAGAACTGATAAGATGACAACGAGTAGAGGGGCGTGATCTAAGTAAACGGCTCGAGGACTCACGAGGCAGCGGACCGAAGGCCATGCCGAAGGCTCTATGCCAGTGGTTCCCAAACTTTTTGCGATCGAGTACCACTTGGAGGTCCCGTACAGTCGCCGCGAACCACCTAATTCTAGAGAAACTTAATTCGATCAGATATCACTTTATTTCCATAATAATTTGTACAAGCACAACACGCAAATTACAGGGGGCAACCAATTGTCTCGATTACGGAAACTGAGTTGACGCAACTTGTGGGTGCGCTATCAAATGAGGCAACCAGTGTGGCGCTGCCCACGGCAGAGGGAGGTTGTAGCTCTTAATGACTATGGCGTGTGACGTTTTTCATTTCATAATAAAATGAAAGCATCAAGAACGGATGCAAAACTCAGTTCTTGTTGCACGCCTTTGAATGTCCTTGTATTACTTATTGTCTTTATGCACTCCTTGTCAACAAAAAATGGATGTTGAAGAGTCATACAACTTATTGATTCAACATAATTTTTTTAAAGTACTATTAACTTCTATGAAAATAATCTTGAATTTGTAAGATTCAATATCGAATGCATTATTTAATACATAATATTGGGATAAATTTTCAACTCCTTTTTCATAGCTTAAATTCACATGTTATTATAATTATTCTTGTTTTTATATCACACAGAGCTAAACAGAAGAAACAGCAAATCATTCATTAAAGTTCGTTAATTTGTTTTATTGATATAGTTAGGTTCAAGTCTAAACAACATAACAAATGTTGTAATCATTGAAAGCCGAATAAAGTATTGCCTTTTTTCTACCCTCTACTTATGATAGAAAGCTAAAATGAATGCACTTGTTACCTAATACTCACACTGAAAAAAATGTACTCACACTTTAACTGTCGCTAACACGCTGCCTTTTTTCTAATTACAGGTGTAAATATTTCATCAGCATGGTATAAAATCAATTGAGCTTGGAAAAGAGGAAGTTTGTCCTGAAATGTTATTGCAAGAACAAAAACGCAATCGAAGTGCAAAGACGATTCAGAACTGAATTCGCAAAACCGCCACCGATGCATCGGACCATTGCTCACATCAAAGACAAATTTGAAGCAGATGGAACCGTCCAGAACGTTAACAAAATACATTCTGGACGACCACGGACATCAACAAGCCCTGGAAAGGAAGAGCAGGTGCAGGAAACACTCATTCGATCACCACAGAAATCTCTTCGGCAAACTGCTTGGGAAACCCAAGTCTCTAAAGATATCCTCTATCGCATTATGAAGCGTCTGCACTGGAATGCTACACTCCAAAACCAATCCATGCTTTCAACAAAAATGATCCTGACAGGAGAGTTCAATTCTGTGAATCGTACATGGCAAAATGTGCAGAAGATGCAGGGTATCTACTCAAGATTGTGTGGAGTGATGAGGTATCGTTTGATTAAATCGCCATAATGCACGTACTGAGGCCCTGAAAATCCTCATGTAACACTTGAACACTTTGTAAACTTACCAGGAGTAACAGTGTGGAGTGGGATATTCGCATTGGACATCATAGAACCATTTTTTTAACGGAACTGTCATTCGTTAGAGAGTTACCTCAACTTGCGAGGAGTTTGTCGGTCCATCAATTTCAGAGATGTTTGGTGATGATAACGAGATTTAATTTCAACAAGATGGAGCACCTCTCCACCACCATCACGACGAACGAGCTGACCTCGATGTAGCTTTTCCAGACACGTGGAGTGGTTGAAAGGGTACCGTTGAACCCTACGCGTTCCCCAGACCTCACGCCTATGGACTTCTATTTTGTGGGGATATCTCAAAGACAAAGCTTATTGCACCAAACCAAGAACAATTGATGCATTGAAATTGAAAATTGAAAGACAATGTCGAAATTATCCTAATGACCTGTTTCGTGATGTTTGTGAATTCCTCTGTGCGCGTTATCAGCGTTGTCTGGACAAAAATGGTCATCAATTGGAACATTTGTGAACATGATTCTTCAATTACATTGGTCTTCTGTATTCGAAGCCATTCTATTTCACTCAATGTTCATAAATAATGTTTTTCTTGCCATTCGAAGTGAGTGTACTTTTTTTGAGAACCCTACATGAGGCAAAATATTTTTTCAACACGACAGAATATATATTAGACTGACAGCATGTCAAAGACATCTTTAATTTTATGTTAGGCTAATTTTTTTTAACTCCTGACTCTTAAATATCATGTTGCTCTAGTTATGATAGTTCTATTTCGGTGGAATTACAACGCTTCGCCTCTAAATGTAATGATGTTATCAAGGTGTTTTTTCTATCCTATTGTGGCGTCGGAGTTGGAGTTGATAATTTTTGTAATCGAATTATGTTTTTAGGAAATATTTCAATAGGACTTTGGCATCAGCTGCCATTACCGTCTAATGAAACCCACTGTAGAGGTACAACTGTGCAATTCATGTATCAAATAATATGATTGAATAATTCATTTTAGTTGTGAGCGAAAGAATGCCTTCGGTAAGCGCGTGTGGAGGGCATCAGTAAAGCCGTATTTTCAAGGCTATCATTTACACAAGCATGTTCATTATCGTCGTATAATACACAGGCTTCGTTTGATTTTTTCCACTTCTCACTCAGACTCCTCCTAACTTACAAAGGAAATTAAACATGAATGAGTCCTCACTTTGCTATCGAAACTGATGAACGGTGGACAACCATGGATATATCGCAGAGAGGAACTGATTAAAATAATAATAGTGAAGACTTAATGTACCTTTTTACTACGTTTGGGTGTTGTTAATGAATATGCAGGGAGGCTCATCACATTTAAATCAAAGTTAATAGGTAAATCGAGGCAAGATGGATCTTCTCATCTTGTATGATGATTCACGACGCTGACAAAAGTCACTCCACCGTTACAAGCCATTTCGAAATAATGCGGGGTCATCGCATGACGCGACGAACCTAAGAAAGAACCACCAACTCTTGTGATCTCGCTCAGCTAAACTCTCTCATCAGTCTCACGGTAATTTGAGACTAGGCGTCGTTACGTACAAACGGGTTGCGCCAATGATTGACAGATAACTGGTGTAAAAACCCACAATCTGAATTAGTCATTATGAAACCGAATCCTACGTTTAATCTCTATAAAATGAGGAAGATATTATGTAGTTAAAATAACAAAAACATGTTGTTTGAAGCAAAAGGGTAGTTGGAAACCCTCATGACATGGAGCTCCCGCAGTGTCGATATGGCGAGAGCCTGAGGCAGAGGGTAAACATTTTAATGCGCCTTCTTGCGTTGTACTGGGGTGAGATACGGCGTTTATTTGTGTTCTTATTCGTAGTAGATTCTATTGAGGAACGTAGGATTACAGAAATGCTGGATTTAACCACGAGAATATATCTCTCACGAAATTGCCTTTTTTCGAGGCATGATGAGGCAATGTCGTTGGGCACACGCAATCTCCCTCCCCCCTCGTGGTGTTGTATTTATTGACTGCGATATATGAAGTTGTGTGAACACGACATAGGGCCTATTCTGTATAGCAGTAAAGAACTAATGAGAAATTGGTTTGAAAAATTTGATGAACTTTTCAATGAATAATATGATACCACAGCGATGAAGTCGAAATAATTCGTGCATTTCTTTCTCAAACGATGATTACTGTATAGTAATCATATATTTCACCATGACCTTTCATTCAGATTGGTCGTTTTTCTAAGCCAAAACAAACTAAGCCATTTTTAGGCTGACTGTATATCAAGGCAAGAAATGAAATGCTGAAAGTGTTGGAAGAAAGTACCTCAATGTTATTGCACACTACTGCCTCATTTAAGGGCCGCTCCTATTCTAACTTCCAAAAACTTTTCATTTAATTACTTAGCATTCTAAATTTCAATTAAATGGCCCCTCAGGGGCATAGGTTAGGTAAGCAATAGGCTTGGATTAGGTTTGCCTATCCTATGCTATAGGAACTGGCGCCTCGTATGGAATACTGGTAGGTTACCTCAGCTACAATTATGCCTCCAAAACTTCTATTTTACGTACCCATTTTGCTTATCTCAATATTAATGCCTTCTGCAGTATCACTTCCTTGGTTTTCCTTCCACTTCTTTGCCATATAACTGGTTATGTCTACGCGCAAGCCTAAAATGTGGATACGAACCTTGTGCATAGATGTTTCCTGAAGTCTTCATTAAACAGTCATTTCTCTTCCGTAATTGTAATTACCTTCGTTGTGGGTGAGGATGTATTTACTTCTAACATAATAGTAATAAATAATGAGAAACCCAACCAAAATGAATTTTACCTTGTTCTCATCATTTCAGAGAAATTTCTGTTGAATAATTATTGTGAGCAAGAATAGCAGTAACGTACCAATGGTGTGAAATCAATAATCCACGTTAATATGCTTGCATGAGTGTACAGTAGTTGTTTTCATTACACTGGGGAACACTCACTTTGTTCCATATAAAAAAGACCTTTCTATAGTCACTTCGAGTGTGTTGATTTCAAATCGGAAGTCTTATTTTGTCTGCACGCCACAGATTTTTTGCAATTTGACATTTTAATGTTTTAATTTTTTATAATTATAGGGAATCGCAATGTCAACCATTCTTTTGTTCTCTTGAATCTTAAAACGGCATGAAAATTATTTTTGTACATTTATTAGGGCAAAAAAAAAACAGAAGATTGAAATGTAATTTGGGAGTAAATTACACTATTGTTGGTTGTGCCGTATTTTCTGATGTTTCTTAGAAAACATCAATCTTTGTCCTAAAGTTAGATTAGTATCCTTTAGTACATCCCCACATCTAAAGAAAGCTTATCAATTTGCTTGTGTATTTTATTCGGGCAGGAATTTGCGTTTGTAATTTTTGCGTTTGTACACTTCATCTGGGTAATCTTGTTTGATGCTCCAGCAGTATAGTCAGCATCATATTTTGGTCTTAGCGCCCTTGGTAGCGTTCTTCCACGAACTTTGGTCATGGTGGAAGCGTTCTCCTTGTTCATCGAACCTTGTGCATAGGAGATCAAAGATCCGAGATCACAAAAAGCGATGAGTATTCTCTTACTAAGTTGACAGTAGTTCCCCGCCTCAATGTTTCCAAGGAAGTTCTGAATGACTGCCATAAAAGACAACCGTACTGTCTTTTCTAAAGCGTTCATTTTAGCTACAAACTGATCATCACGAATTAAGCTCGGGCCAGACCTTGCATTACGACAATGCGTCTGGTCGTCGAAGCGGTGTCACAAAACAACCTCTGCTGACCAGACCGGCTTGTGAAGAGCACGCAGTGCAGCAGCAGCCAGTTAGCTATCAGATATGAGAGGCGGAGCATGTCTAACAACGATGCGCTGTGCGAAACAGCTTCGCTTCGCACAATAAATAGCAATACCTCCAAATAAAAATAGTGGGAGATCTGTAAACGCATGCATCATTCCTTACGAATTCAATACGTCACACTAAACGTGTTTGTATGATATTTTTTCGTCATTATTATTGAGAAATATGAAATCTTGGTGCTGTAATGACTACGAATTGTCGGAAGCCATGAACTATTGCTTGTTATAATGAAAATTTCACAGAAGAGGATACATGCACATTAATAGGCGCCCAATTTCAATAATAGTTACTCTTCTAAGAGTGTAAGAATTTTTTTTTTTCACAATTAAATTGGTGATGGTGAAATTAAAGAAACCAACTCCTGTAAATTTCTAGATATTATATTAAATAGACATCTGACATTCAAAGAGCATATTGCACATATCAGTACTAAATTATCTAAGTCCGTTGGAATCCTTCATAGAGTAAAAAATGTATTGCGTGAGAAGCTCTTAAAAAAATTTATCAAGCGATCATTTCACCATATCTACAATTCAGGATAGAAGCTTGCAGCGAAACTGATAAAAAATATCAATCTAGTCTTTGGACTGCAAAAAAGAGCCATTCGAGCAGTTTTAAAATTAGAATTTAATGCTCTCACACAAGATTCAGTCAAATGCTTGAAAATACTTTAGCTTTTTGATCTCTACAAGCTCTCCCTTTTTAATTTAACGTATAAAACACCAACTGATGATGGCGACAGAGAAATAAAACAATTATTAACTCCCGAAACTGGCAATAATGATCATTTAAAACGAAACAGATGTAACTTCAAACTTCCTTATTATTCAAAATTTCGTTCACGACACAGTATCCTCTTCATTGGAACTAAGAATTGGAATGCAATCCCTGCTGAAATCAGTGGAAAAAATTCCTTACAAAGCTTTCAAAACAAACAAGATCAGTCTTGCATCCCCCTAGGTTAAGTCGATTAGATTAAACATTACTGTACTCTTTAAAAATAGCTTTGATGATAGGATACCCTAGAAGTCGCTGAACTTACTCGGGCCCACAAGTAGCCATATTCGAATATGTCCATTGTACTAGACTAACGATAAAATCTATTGCTGTATCACTTGTGGTAAATAATTTGTTTAACCGGAAAACAGAATTGTTCAAAAAAATACTGGTTTATTCATGAAATGCTTTCCGTCAGCAAAAAATTTCCAATTCAATTGTATTGATTCCCAGCCTCCCAAGTTTTATGCCTCCATTATATCGTAACTCCGCAGCAAGGAAGCTTATGTTTGAGAATTTCGTAGCTGCCTGAATGCATTCAATTTTCATAAGTAATTTTACTCATATATTGAAATATTTATGGATCGTTCTTTGGTTGTCTGGAATCCTAAGCAGAAATACTTAGTGAAGGCATTCAGCTCGATATTTTGGCCCAGGAATAGGAAATCTGTTCGTTTGAAAGCATCATTTTTTCCCCTTGAATGCGTGAACTTCAATGCTTTCACAAGTGAAGAAAATCCTACTACTCGTTATGATACTTTACATGTAGAACGTGCGATCTTTCCAAGGAAGTTTAATAGAATGGAATCGGCATCAGCGCTCTAAAGTGAAGCCAATTTTCGGTAGCTGTAGGGAGACGGCCCCATACATGGAGATGGGGTTCAGTTCGTGTCTGTCACTCAGTGTGAGAGGACGCTGCTTGTCCACGTTGCGTTAAAGGACGAGTTTTTTCAATATGACGCGTTCATGCATTGAAATAACGCGTTCACGAAATAAAATATGTTCTTAATGGTAACTGCACGTCTTTTGAAGATATAACAATTTTAACAGCATCTAGTAGAAGCAACCCATCTTTATTGATCTCATCTTGCGCTGTAACAGAGTTCAACAATTCGTGTTCTAAAGATAGAATAATGTCTGACGATGTTCAATGTAATGATTCATGCAAAGAGGAAACATGTACCAAATATATAGAAAATTGTTCCAAAATTTTTTCTAATTCAGTGTATTTTTATAATGTTGTTTCTTTTATAGGAGGATACATAGTAAGAAAATTAAAAAATGTTCTTCGTTGCGAAACATGTATAATTGCCCTTTGTCGAAAGGCTGGCAATATAGATTCCTTAACGTTCATTGATCTCAAAGAGAAAGTACACTTGACCTATCCATCAAATGATGTAATTGACATATGTTTAATTGCAGAAAAGAAATGTCAGCAAGATCTTGCTATGTGCATGAATCCTAATACTTACAACTTAAAAAAAATGCTTATTTCTACACTTCGTATTTGTATTGAAAAGAAACTGTTCACTTCACTTGACAATCACTGTTTCGAAGTTGATCCTCTACATAATCATATTTATTTATTAATGAAATGTGTTTTATCTGAATGTATTACTCTAAGATGTCATCACGCTACTGAACTACTTAACGAAACCATTCATAAACAAAAAAAAAGTAGCCGTCAGATCTCAAATAAATTAACTTTATTTTCAGGTATGTAAATTTAATACCTATATTCTATAAAATTTGCTCTGTAAACAAAATGAAATTACTGTGTGATTGTAAATATGTTCTTTATTAACTTAGAGCACGAAGAAAAAAATCAGGTATGTAGAGCTTGTGAAATTATTCATTTCTTTACATAACTGGATGTAAGTTGCTAAGTAAAAGTTTCTATGTAAAAGTTGTTTTTCTTTATCATTCATGGAGGACGCAATTGAAATATATGCCTAAGAAAAAACACGCATAGCACAGAGTAGCGCAAGTGTGCCATTTCACAGCGCAGTCTTCAGCCGCTGGTGATGGAGGTGGTGCTACACCTCCACTGCAACACCACCTCCACAAATGGGGTGCCGAGTGGGCGGGGCTTGGGACGGCAGACGTGGCTTCACTCGCTTGACTGGCGAAAGATAGCGATGCCGCCTCCACCCCATTAAACCTCCTTGGATCTTTCCATCGATGGTAAATTACTCTATTACCACATGTTAGAGAAAAAAGTTATCTTATTCACGTTCTTAGGATTTACATTTAGCTGGTTTTGCCATTCGCTCGCAGTTACCCACCTGAATTATTTTACTATGGAGGAGAGAATCCGTTTTCTATCGCGGAAATTCTGTGTGTTCTGATTCAGTGGCTGCTGGGCTGAGCATAACCTTACTCAATGCCTTCTGCTGTCACACTGACTGACTCGGTGCGCCGTGCACCTGTGACGGCGATCGGACAAGGCTCAACTTCCCGCTCATGATGAAAAACGCTGCTCTCTAGCGATTAGAGAGCCCTCGGCAACTTGTCGAAGCGGCATCAACTGCGAGAAGTTGCAATGTCTGGCCCGGGCTTTAGGGCTCGAATTTGTGGGCCATCAAACACGCCTGCTTGATCTCCTCAAGTGATAACCCTGATAAAGCTGTGATGATGTGTTGGAAAGATTCACCTTCGGTTTCCAGTGCCTTGACAAATTGCTTCATCAAACCCAATTTGTTGTGAAGAGGAGGAAAGATTATTTTATCTCTGCTTACAATTGGGTCTTGCACGAAATTTGGCTTGCATGCTTCAAGGGTGTCACGAATAGACCTGTCCTTCTGGACTCAATGTCTGTCTCGTGCTTGGCTGTGCCCACACACAGAGAAATCATGGAAACTCAGTGAAACCTTTCTGTTGTCCAAGAAGAAAGTTGACCATATTTAAGTCTACACAAATGATCCAATTGGGCTCATGATACTCCAATAAGTCTATGACTATTCTCAAATCATAAAAGTCTTCCCGTAAATGCACTGAGTGACCGACAGTTACCGCTTCACAAACATTGCCATTATGTAAAAGAACTCACTTCAGACTGCATTTGCAACTGTATAAAAAAATTCTCCATTCAGCAGGACTATAGTAAGAGATTTCATGGCAGATAATAAACTGTTCGTCTTCTGAAAAAGTCACAAAAAGCTTGTCAAGCCTTCTGAAATATGATACTTTAACAGAGTGATCAACAAGATTACTGCCTTGTATTCTTGATACCAAAAGCTCTGCTGCTCTCTTTGAAAGACCTAAATCCCGCACTAAATCATTCAGTTTGGCCTGGGGAAGAGGCTTGGGGACGGGGAAAGGTTCAGTGTCTGAAGAACAGTTCTTCGATTGTGTACACTTTTCTGACAATTCACTGTCACAACTGTCTTGTTCGCTTGTATCATGGCCAATGTCTTTAACGTCCAATGAAGGAAAGCCTTTGAAAACTAAAACAGGAACTTCTTTACGGTGCGGAGCAGGCCAAATAGCTGAAGGAATGTTCGAATACGGAATCTTTTGTCTGTTTTTCCTTCCAACACCCGTTGTGTTTACCATGCAGAAATAGCAGTCAATTACATGGTTGGTGGGTTCGCACCAAATCATTGGAACTCCAAATGGCAGACCTTTGTGTTTCCTTTGTTCCAGTCTCGAAGCATTTCCTCACAATTGTGGTTAACAACATGAGGAGCCCATTGCTTGACTTTATCACCAAAATGAACATCAAAATATGCCTCGTAGGCCCATTTGAGGAACGAGGATTAGCATCCACAGATGTAGCAGAAAGCATCAGGCTTGTTTCTGCAATGATGTGTCTCCTTGGAAGCCATGATGGAACTGGAAAAAAAGAACATTGATCAAAACATTAGAAGCTATCTATAAATTTGGACATGAGAATGCTTATTACGCAAGTTCAAATCAGCACAGTTTCATTAACCTCAAATTGCATACAAACAAAAGCTTGTATAGAAATACTTATTTCAGATGTGAAATCAGCGCCTAAAACTCCTTCAGAATCAGTTAAAATATCCAATGCCATTCAAAGTTACTGAAAAAGGGTCCCCCATTTTAAATCTATTTTGTTACAAGGCATCGCCGACAATGATGCTCTCGTTGTAATACAAGTTAACTTAGCTTATGCCATTATTAATAATTTAGTCTGTATACTACTATCTTTGAGATTTTAAAATGCATACCTCATTTTCCTACGTGCATGAAACTCTGGAATGAAGCCTCACTGAAAAAGTATCTTGGCTGGAAAATCTTACAGTTTAGCGAGGCTACAGGTGATTGAAATGTTATTTTTGTACTTCTTTCATTCCAGATTAAAATTCATAAACGAAGCATTTTTAACATTTCGAAATGGCCACTTTTCGTATTTGAGGGATCTGAATATGAAATAAATGTTTTGTTTGATTTACATTCACAATGGCAAAAAATTTTAAATTTTTTAATTTTTGAGTTGTTTCTTTTGTGTGTCTTTCCTTTTCATGTCCTATGTTTGATCCATTTTAATTTATGTTCTACGTTTAACTAGTTTTTCTTTATTCGTTTTCAGGTTGATAATGACCCTTGTGGTCGAAACGCTCCAAGTATTTTTATTCATTGACTTTCTTAAATAAGGTAATGATCTTCTGAAAAACTTGAAAACCGTAGTAAATTCATATTCCCGTCCCATGACAAAACACGATCTCTGTATATTTTCTTCGTCATTTTAAATGAGGACTTGGAGCTCGATGCCTTCTAACATCCGTTAAGAAAACGCCTATAGTGTTTGAAAATTTTAGGACATCATTTCTTATGTTGGGATTGATGAAGCGAGCTGTTGAAACATAGCCCTCTCTTCTCTTATCAAACATTTAAAATGAAAGGCCTATTGCTTTGAAATAAAACTAAGCTTAAATCTACACATTTTCGAATGTGCCGTTTTTGCTCGCATGATTGTTTAATTTGGTAAATTAAATTTATATTTTGCTAATTCTCTCCCGATAACAAAATTCTCGATCACACCAGTGTGCATTCAAATTAAGAATTTTAGAAAATATGAAATTTTAAAAGGCGAATATTTCCATATGGATACCCTAGAAGTTACTGAATTAAGTAAGCTCCTCACATATACAGTACTTATATCTCAATCTCCATTGTAATGGTTCTAAGTTTAAACTGGCGCATTATCATGCAGAGGAATAAATGGCTAAAATTATTTTTTTAAGTTCAAATTCAATGTAGAGTCATCAAAACATCGTTGCGGAGTTTTCAGCATTGAGAAATTTCTTAATTAACTCCATGAATCAAGGACTATAACGAACTCTACGTATAACACTAATAAAAAAAAGTTTGTTGAAATCTTGGTATTCAACATTTGTTCTTAGACGAGTGAAACATGCTAATTCAGTATATGAAAACAATGTGTCCTGATTGTCCACCGTTGATTAGATTTACGCCTTCAATCATTTATATTTCACTAGACCAATTTATTGTTACATGAGTAACAAAGAACTTGGCATTAGCTAAGAAAATAATGATATTAAGGAACATGGCAAATATAACATAAAGTAATATCTAGGGAATAAAACGTATTTATTCTAGGTATGTTCACGCTAGCAGGAGGCTTAACTTGGGTGTATCTAATAAGAATTACGTGTGTCTAATGGCTAAGGAAACAATTAGAGCCGAGCTGAGCGTGCGTTTATGAGCAAGAGCCAGTAGATACACACAGTAAATCGAAGTTTTTGACGATGTCATATCTCAATATACACATTGCTATTGCACTTAGGGAAAAAAATGCATACAGATATGTAAAAGTGAATTCGCAACGCATTTTTTTCTGTAAAAATTTTCTATTTCCGCTGTGGAAAAAAAATTATTGTGCGATCAAATGAAATTACTTAAATTTTTATCGCAAAACCCCACTCCATCTGTAATTTTCAACGTAGAAGCTTGATTTTGGACACATTCGACGCGGAAAGACTGTGGCACCTCGAAAATGAAAGATTTTTTTGAATTTCGAATGAAAAAAATTACTTGTTTTTCTTGTCCAAAGAATTTTTTTAATTTTCATAATTTAATATTTTTCAGGTTTTTGAATTTTCATAGCACCTAGCGGAACGAAAACGCATACAGATATGTAAAATTGAATTCTGAACACATTTGCATCTATAAGATTTTTCAATTGTCGCAATAGAAAAAAATTTATTTTGCGAACATGTAAAATTTATTACAATAAAATTTATTTGCGCAAAACACCACCTCTTCTACAATTTTCAACGTAGAAGCATGATTTTGGTCTCATTCGACGCGGTACGACACTAGGAACAACGTAGCGTAGCGGAATGCCATTTGAATTCCAAATTAGATTTTATGAGAAAAATCTAGAACTTTTTTGAAAAAACAATTTTGACATATGTGTCAATAACTTATTGACTAATTCGAAATTCAAAAAACTTTCATTTTCAAGGTGCCACAGTCTTTTCACGTAGAATGAGATCAAAATCAAGCTTCTAAGTTTAAAATTGTAGGAGTAGGGTTTTGCGCAAATATATTTAGTTTATGCGTGCTCGCAATAACTTTTTTCTACTGAGAAAATAAGAAAATTTCAAAACAAATGCGTTTAGAATTAAATTTTACATATCTCTATGCATTTTCGTTCCCCCTAGGTGCAATAGAAATGTGTAGAGTGAAATTTGAAAAAATAGGTAAATTAGTTGATTCCAGGGTAGGACATCCCCTTGATATCGTAACGCGCGACTAGAGTCGCAGTCCTTGTCGAGAGTGGTAGGTTCGTATGTCCTCGGTTCCGCGCGTGCTCGTCCTCCATTCCGTAATTACCTTCCCCACTCATACGTTAAAGAGTATATGTTGTGTCGTTATTATTACCCTCTCACTCGCACGAACCGCGCAAGAAACACGCGCCTAGAAGCCATGTTAGCGCTCTCCAATCGTTGATAAGTATTACGAAAGTGAGGCCGGACGTACGCTATCGTAGAGACGAATGTATGTAGTACGGTTATAAGTACATCAAATTTCATATCCTTAAAGATTGAGACCAAAGTCTCTCGTGCCAGCTACCATCTTCTCATTCAAATTATTCACTGCTTGAAAGCAGTTCCCAGTATTCCGAAAACCATAACCTACGCTAGTTCGACATGTAATACACACATACCGAGTGGCCCAGCGAAGTGTGGAGCAACAAAAGTTAGTTTTTTTCAGTCATATGAAGGCCAATCAAAACAACTCACATATCAAATAGCAAAGAAATAAATTGTCTTTAATAACATCCAAGAATTGTTCAACATATCCTTCTCTCTCCTTGATAACTTGGCGGAGATGAGGGATCACCTGATCACACGTGGCACGTGTTTCGGCGTCAATTTTCGGTCTAAGGAGTGTTTGATTTTAATTTTTAGGGCGTTGACTTACGTTTGTTCTGAGTATTTGGTATGTCACGCTGAAGTGTCAAGCGGTAGCCAGCCACCATTGATGCGCTTCATCGACCTTTATACCGTGACTCCATTACCGAAATGTCCTGGTGAAAACTTTTACCGTGGTCTTGACTGACAACCTAGATGCTAGGGAAGAAATCAAGCTGGGAATCGAGGAGAAAAACAATGAGAGACATGTTAATACCCAACTGTTTGATCGCACAGATGCAGTTTTTCACATAATTAATGTGAATATTGTCAGCAGATTTTCAATTTCAAAGAAAATTGACAACTGATTTGAATACCACCCATGCATTTCTTTCAGTATCGTTAAGTAAATCTTGAGAGTTTGAATAAATAACTCAGAAGTTTGAATCAGCAGCCCTTTCACTTTCACAACACTCAACTTAGAAAGTTTGTTCTTCAGGTACCGAAAAGCATCAGAGTCCTAATGCCTCAAGGGAATTCTTCACGAGCCTAATGTGAAGTGGTGGCATGAAAACTTTTTCAGTCAATCAACGGCACACAAAGGACATTTTTTTGTCTTTGTTGCAATCTGTCTCAAACTGGCAACTCTTTTTTTTTATTGAGTAGTGTTGCTTTCTAAATGTACTGTCCCGCTCGCAGTTAGAACAGCAGTACTTAGTGTACCTAATCTATATTCCGATGAGAATGGTGTAAACTTTTATATTACAGCAGATACAACATTAATACTCGTGATAGTGCATGGCTTCATGTGTTTCCTTAAGGTGGATAGAATATCCAACAGGGACAGATGCACATTTGTTTCAATTGTGTAATAATGTTGCTTTCAAACTTGTTTTAGATAAGTCAGTATACAATCGCACTGACTCAACGTTCTGTTCCACTCTAAGGCTAAGTCCAGACTGAACACGTTGGCGCTCACGCGTGCGTACACTTCACGCTGTCTCACGCTTTCATTTGAATGGAGGTGTCTACACTACACGCTGATGCGCCCGTTCATCGAGAAGCATCGGTGGCAGGGTTGCCGATTTAGCCCGAGCCCTTTTCAATATCTTCTAGTCTTTAAAATTTTAAATTTATCCCTGGCGCGTTTTTAAACCCCTTTTGCACTAGTTTAACTCGTATTTAGCCTGTTTTGTTCATTTTCTGTAAAAATTTAGTATCAAATTTAAGATGATGAAAAGAAGTCCATTCGGCAATGATTCATCAATTTTTTAATAGTGCAAATAGAATTACGATCGCGTCTTCCTCATAATTACATCATTTTGAAGTCAATGTCAGAATTAAGTATCAAGTCTTGCTTGAATCGTATAAAACCTGATATAATTCCATATGCGAGAATGTTTATCTCCAATCGCTCAGACCTTACTAAACTAGATTTTCAGAGATTGCGATTACTAGATACCGTGGAAGACAGCGAGTAAATATGTACAGTCAATATCGGAGGAAAAGTTTTTAATTACAGAGATTCCTCAGCTGAAAATCCCTTTTATGAACTTTGCAAATTCGCTTAAATAATTCTGTGTCATTCTAATGCTGATGTTGAGAGAACATTCAAACAAGCAAACATCATTAATAACAAATTTCGAAAGAAGATGACTGTTTCAACAATAAATAGTATACTGACAATACGACGTGGTCTAAAACGTTATTAAAAATACAGCTATGATTTTGATGTTCCCCTGGATTTAATTAAG
>JACJUY010001344.1:104958-117413 GCA_014220935.1 Platorchestia sp. MABIK | reverse complement strand
TCTCACGGCTGCTCGAGACGCACTGAACGCGCCTTGCTGCCTCAAATATTTCTCCCACGTAATCCTGAATTTTGACAGCGAGATGCAGCGCCTGCACGCTTTGGTCTGCTTGCGCGCGTCCACGTTTAGTGTAGACCCTCTTAAGGGAATACATGTATTTGATATTGCAGCTACTGCCATCGTACGCGCGCGTGTGCGCCAACGTGTTCAGTCTGGACTTAGCCTTAGGCTCGACATTAGACCATCGCCCAAACAGTAGAAAACAGTGTTCCTCATTGCAATGAATTTCCCAAAGGTTCCTTGTGTCTGTGGTGAAAACGTGAAATTGTTGTCCCGATTAAATTAAATTTATTGAGGTGGCAACCGAGCATTTCAGCTTGATTTTTAGTAAGGACTAACTCCCATACGAGGTCGACAAAATCAGCACAGTTCATTAAATTGATATCATTCCCAAATTGGTACTCAGAGTCGGATAAGTTGTTGGAAGATGAAAAAAACTTCTCTTGTAGCTTTTCTTCACCAACTGTATATTCTGTAGGTGCTATTGGCAACGAACAACTTTTAAAATCATTTGGAGTGGCTTCCAAACCGAGAAAACGTCTGGATATTTTACAGATGCACGAGTTTTTTTCAAAAGGCCGGAGACATTTACAAACAAAGTTAACAGTCTGTGGAATGGTTTTTTGACTCACTGTAAATCATAGGAACTCCGAATGTCAAATGATTGTTCTTCTTCGCCTTCCTTATCTAACCTTGCAAGTTGCACGCACATCCACACATGTCAAACAGATGATGTGTAGTGCCCAGGATTTACCAGTGTCCACCTTTGAATCGTAGTATAGTTCATATGCTTTGTTCAGAAATAGTGTAAAAATCTTCAGATGGGATTTGTCAGTTAGATAGCTGCACAAATAACAAAACAGATCAGGTGAATTTATTCAATCCCAGGATGCCACATTATCGCCTTAAGCTGAAAATTAAAAAACCTATGAAAGATTAGCAATAGCTTGGATGTTTTGACACATTGCCTTGGGTGTAACTATTTTCACAGACTACGATAATATTGTATGGCGTTGCATGGAAAATTACTAAAAACATGGGGATGGAAGAAAAATGATGAACAGAGTACTTTGAAAATTAACTTTTGTCAATGTTTCAAAAACCTGACGATATAAATCAAAACGGTTTTCAGATTTGAAATGAACATAAAAACTGCATTAGGAAAAGTCAACGCCACACCAGATGCCTATATCGTGTTTGTCAGTGTAATTAAAAAATTTTTGTAGAAGCTAACGCTTAAACGGCCCACTTTATTACACTTTATATTCCGTTTTCGTTTTGTAAAAAAATGCATCTCACAAAGGATTTTTGTTATTTCATAACTATAACCACCTACAAAGTGTATTTGCCGACATAGAGTTCCTGAATTGGAGTAATAATGAATTTAAATTCAGCACCAACTCCTCTGACGCGGCCAATAGTTCATCAACCATTCCTGCACCGGAGGAAGTTTTCATCACTGGAGCATGATTGCCTTGCATTTTGTTAGCTGACCAGAAGACGAAAATACGCATTACACTCTTTGGTCTTTCGTAGAAAAAATAAGAGCACGAATATGCCCAATTTTCCAATGCGAAAGCCAGCGTCCAAAGATGAGGGAATTTCTGCTGGTTGATGAGCAGTGTGGGCATTGGAAAAATTCCGTCCTGGAGCCCCAGTCTGAATGCTAACAAGCGCAAAAGCAAACGTGCACTGCGGCAGCTCGGTCCGGTCCAACTGAAGCCCTTTCGTTTTGCTTGAAGAAACACATTCATCGAGTGGAATTATCCCGAGAAAGGAGCTAACAAGAACTTGTCGTGGTTTCCCCTCTGATTACTTTGTATTTTATTGCGATCCTGAAATTTTCAACGCGATAATATTCGTGCGGTATATTCTGAAGCATTCAGTTGCGCGAACATACAGGAAAGTTTTTTTAAGCTTGAGAAGTTTTTCATTTGGATCTGAGTGGTAAATTTACTATACAAAAATTACCGCATATAATTTATGCTAAGTACCAGCTCACAGACAAACATTTGACTGTTCTTTAAGCAAAATTGCCCGACAGATAGAGTGTCTATTTTTGACTCACAAAGAAAGAGCAACGTAGTAGTTGTTTTTTGTTTGTAGTTTGAGTTGTTTTCATCAAACTATCAACTTTGATGTAATATTTTCCTCGCTAGTCTTCCTTGTTCGGGAATAGTGAAGCTCGTGAACGCCATTGAACAAACATTCTTAACTTCTATTAGCTTATTTTATATATGAATTCCTCCAAAAGGGGTGCATAAATAAAAACTTTAAAATGGAATTCCCTGGGACAAATAACAGAACGAATTTTGCTTTAAATGGGTAAAAAACTATCCCCATTATTAAAAGTATGTACATTGGTAAGAATATACATTGGTAGGAATGTAATATATCATTTCTCAACCCAATTTTTCACACACAGTGCGTAAAAATCAGACATCACATGAGGCATCCGCTCAAACCTGGGCGGAAAGAAAATGAAATTGTGCTGGAAATGAGGCAGAGAAGACACGCTGGAAAACCACGCCAACACAAAGATGCAATCATGCGTTACAAGCACTTATCGTGCTGCAATTTACCTTAATAAGGCACAGACGAGGCAAAAATCGAAAGAAGGAAATCATCGTCTCTCTATTGCAAAGTTTCGGCGAGAACTAACAGTACTCAAGCAATATCATATACAAGTGATCGTTCTTTTTTCAGATAATATATTATTGCGTTGGACCAACCATATGATACAATTAAATATTTCGTCATAAGAGTAAAAGTTATTCATTTCCCAGAGAAATGTTGAGAGAATATCATTAACTTAGCAGGTGGATTTTCACCTCGAAGGTGCAGCTCTACTTTTTATCGCCCACGGTGTCGTCAAGCTATCTAAATGGGTCGCCAAATATGTTATTAAGACTTGATGAAGTATAATCGAATTAGCAACAGAAACAACTCGGGATGTAACTACTGAAAATGAAGGGATGAGTGGCTTTTGTCATGTGACTGTTATTCCGGAGCGCCATTTAAAAATGATGTCCTGGGACGGGCGTGAAGCCCATCTCTAATGAAGAAGAGATTTAAGCTGGCTATTACAATCTGCAGAAAATTTCTGTAATGATTCATTGCAACAAACATTTTCTCTTGATAAACATGAGGCAAAATACTTCAATGATTACATGTGAAAAATTGTGATCATAACACGAGAAAATTGAACGTCCGTTATGCAGCACGCAAAGCAAGGTAGTTAGAAATGTAGGCGTTTAAATCTTTTAGTAGAATGCGTGCACTGGGAATAGCTCCCCAGTAACGTATTCACATCCAGTTAGTAATGACTCACGTGTTTGATTCGATGTTGCTAGATCGAATTAAACAGAAATCATTCATCACTTCAGTGATGAATGAATGAATGAATGAATGAATGATGTTTGCTTCATAAAATTTCTCCAGGCAATTGAATCTTGCCACTTTTATCACAATGTCCATTCATTAACTATACATACATACGTGGAAATCATAGTTTTTAAATAACATTAACTTAGCTTCCAATTTCCAACATCTACCATCTTATTCATTCCATTCAATTAAATTCTCTTTTTTCCCTACAAAATCAAACCGTTTTTCAAATATTTGGAATGCATTTTGCTTATGGGAATACATGCGGCCCATGGTGTCAGAAACAGAAACCATTAAAATAATGAACATTTCTTTATCAATTTCTATTTAGGGTTAAAGTTTGGTAGATTAAAGAAAATCGATGAATATGAAATTAAATCTAATTCACTTTACAATTGTTCAATTTAAAGATAAGCTGTAGGAAAGCACCAACTGAAAACATTTAATCATCATGTCGCATATGTCAAATTTTAGTCAAATAACTGCCTATGAAAAAATTTATTCCCGATTTCTCATGAATAAAATATCGAGTCCAATAATTGATCTAACATAGAAATGTACCGGACACATTCAGAAGGGATGCTACCACATAGTATTGTTCTCACCAATACTGTAATGAGCTAAACACCGTAAGATGTGTTAATCTAATCGAGTATTATTACATCTGTTCTTCTATCACATACACTTGTGCTTAGTTAATAATTATTAATTAAATTGAAGATATACAAAAGCAAAATGTTGTTGCCCAAAAAAATGTACTTATTCAAATTGGTCCTGTACACATGGATACATGAGAATTAAAGCTAATTAACCTACAAGTATTGATTCTAGTTAAAAATAGCCCAGCACAAGCCTCCACATACTAACACAGGTATGCAAGTTTAAGAGGATTTCTCACATCTTGCATCTTAGCAAGTCTTTGAAAGGCACATTTTAAAATGATATTACCACCTTTGACCCAATACATGAAATTTTCAGATCAGCTAATAATTACTAAAAGATTAACAGTATTTGATAGTGTTCCATAATAACTATTCAAAAATCTATGCTAAAGTTATGGGTCTTTGAATCCTATTTTGAAAAACGTGCAGGAAATGTTTGGTATTGGTTCTTATATGAATAAGAACTTTTCGGTGACTTCCGTTGGCAATGAACAGGTTATTAACTGTGCAAATAATTCAATCAGTAATTGGTGAAAAGTAAGTATTTCACAAAGAAAAATTGAATAAATTTGAAACCCCACACTAGTTAAACCCCGCACTAGTTGGCTTGGCTACACATCTTCTGTTACAATTTTTGTTAAAACTACACTTCTCAATATCTGAAAGTGTTCCTAAAATGTTGACCCCACCTGTGTCTTTGTCGTGCCTCTACATTATTCAAAATATTCCAAATCCTACGATTTAGGGGAACTATTTTACACTTCGATCTGTTGTGAATTTCCATGTACATTTCATGCTGTGTACGAAACAGTCATTAGCTGCCTGATATATTTATTCATAACTCCAAAATTCTCCGACTAGTCAGATAATATTCAGAGCTATGTAGTTTTAAAAATTCAAAATAAAAAATGTTCTGAGTAAAAATGTGGCTCAGAGTGTTGTACATTTGTCAGTACTCACTGTATATGTAGATGGTGCTGAAACTTGATTGGTTGAGTGTTATTCAAATATATTTTTGCAAATATGGATAGCGTGATTGTTAGCAGTAATTTGCTGGAGAAAAACTTCAAGCCATCAAATATTCATACGTAAGTTAAAAATACTTATCATTTCAAGAGGGCTATGGAAAAAAATAATTGCACCACACTCTCGATCTTCACTGACGATAACAAATATGTGCGGTAAATAGTTTGAAAAAATTCAAGTTTTTTTTAATGTAAAACATATTTACACCCAACTACTCTTATGTTTCTAACAAAAAGTCAAATGCTAGTAATATAGCCGCTGAAACTCACTGCGTTTTCATTATATTACCACTTACAAATTTGTATTTCATACGTCAACAATATCATCAGCCAAATGATTCAGGGCCAATAAAAGTGCCGACTTAGCAATTAGTGCTCCAACACTCTTCGTTATGGTCCAATTAAATTCAAACGGATTGAATGCTACGTCCTGCAGCTGCATACAATGTCATTTCAATGTTTATAGCACATAGCATATAAAGTGTATCATTATATATTAAAATGAAAATGTATGGCAGCAAAATGATGATCGTTGTATTTGATGGTGCTAGGGGAGTTTGGTTTTTTCTTGGTTTTCTAGCAAAAATTCTTCAGACGTATGAGTCAATTATGATTTTGCAAACTAAACCCGCTTAACCAACGCTCATCTTCTCTCGAAGAACCATGATATGTACTCGATTTTTGCAACAGTTATGCTGTGTATTTGCATGAAGAGGTTTGAAACTTGAATTTCTTCCTGAATACTGCGGTACTCTGATATTGATTGGGTGCAGGTCAAAACAATGTCAGCATGATTTTTATGATAATAGCATTAAAAAAATGAACAATTTTACAGTTTGACTTAATTAGCCTCCAACAAAGTTCTGTATTTGTATAAACCATTCCCGGAAGTAACGCAGATCCTCGTGTAATTTTACTCATCTCATTTGATGCAGTTGTTTATCCGAAATGGAAGACATAAATACTGCAGCTAATCTAATTAGTTGACTTGTGATTATTTTCTGCTTCGAAAAATTTTACATTTAAATCACTGATTTCTAGAACTAAATTGACTTTTTCGAAAATAAAGTTCCAGAGACGATCCGGGTAATTGCCTGTACATACTGCAGTTCGGGCTGTGTTGTGGAACATGTTACATCATTGAGTTCATTAAGAGAAAGTTGCACGGAAATTAGGAATCATTATCTTCCCTTGGTTTGCGGTCGTTGTTTATGCACTTTACGATCTTCCTTCGTTTTAATATTGTTGTCGCGGTTCAGCGATGGCTGGAGCGTAGTAGGCTGGGTGTCAAGGGAACACTCGAGATACAACCACTAGGAGGAAATGATAACTCGGTAAATAGTATAATTTGATGAGCGAGGTTGACAAAACTTAAATAATTACTAATAGTGAATACTAATGGCTTCCTCTGGCAATAATTGAAAACACGAACACTTAAAAATAGGACTGGCTCACTGTTGGGCCTGCGGCTTTGCTTTGAGGACAATCTTTCCGCCTATATGGCCAACAACTCCACAAGAATAACACTTTACAGTCAAATCTCTCGGCGCTTTAACATAGGCACAGTTAGGGTCAAATTAGGGCTCACGCTTCCCTCCGAGCTTTCGTTTGAACGAATCGTCCGGCTTAACATTTTGTTTAAATTTAGGATAAGCACATCTGGCCATAGAAATTTTGTCGGCCAGAATAGCCGTTTGGACTGGATCAGTAATATTACGTTATGTGATAAAAATCCTCAAGTCAGGCGACAACGAAGCCAGGAACTGGTCTGCCACCATGGCTTTCCGTTGGGCCTCTTAATCGCTTCCAACATCTAACCTAGACTTCCACAGATCAAACATCCTAAACTGGGACGCAACAAATTGTTCGTAGTTCTGATGAGGAGCGATTCGACTGGAACGAAATTCTTTCCTGTACTCTTCGACATTTTTACGGAAAGTTTTAAGCAAGGCATATATCATGGAATCGTAATTATCAGTAACCGAGGGAGGTAATGACACGTAAACTTTGAGAGCTTGACCCTGCTAAAGAAGACCTAGTTGAACTGCAAAGTTTTCTCTCTTCCAATTGGGCATTGTGGCAATTCTCTCAAACCTTATTAGGTGAGCACTAATATCGTCACCGTCCCGAAACGGAGGTGGTAAATTAGATTTGTCACAACATCCGGTAACTGAAGGAGGAGATTCGCTTACGCCCTTTTCGAGCCGCAGCTTATCAATTGTTAATTTGTTTTCAGACTCTAGGGCGAGTCGCTCTTGCTCATTCCTTTTCACCTCCAACTCTGCTAAGTGAACTTCATGCTCACGCAAGTGACGCTCCCGAGATCTTTCTCGTGCCCTATCTCCTCTTTCACGATCCTTTTCCTCCCGATCATTGATGAACTTTACTAAATCAGGTCCCTCGAGCCTGAGGCAACTACCTAATTCTCTATACTTGTCGAACTCTAAAGACATGGTAGTCAAGTTAATATTCTACTACAGAGATAGTTTAGAATCAAGTCTACCGTTCAAAGTTCGGAACGGTAACCTGAAAAGGGCAGCTAAAGCTGTGCTATCATTCCGGCAATTTTATTGACGATTTACTCGCCGAATAACCTTGCCCTACAGTATTACTAGTAGAAACGTCCAATCACCTATTTACACTACTGTAGATCGCAGATGCGGAAACGACCACGAGTCACGCTACACAAAACATGACAGTAAATTCACGCCTCACGCCGTCACAGCTCACACCACAGCAGCACACATCAGCCGAAGACTGACGGACAACTCTTCACCTAGGGAGCCAAATAATAATTTCTGAATCTTAAACGTCCTACTCAATTCATCGCCTCCAGGTAGCTGAATCAACGAGTGCTGAATGCCCCTGGCAAGGTCGCCAAATGAGAGACAACCACTAGGAGGAAACGAAAACTCGGTAAATAGTGTAATTTAATGTGCGATGTTGTCAAAACTTGAATAATGACCAATGATGACACTTGCCATACATTGCAGAGACTGATTGCTTTTGCACATCTAACCTCACTGTAACCCTATTGATTAATAATGTGAAAATAGGTTTGAAAACATCAACTTTTCTCTCAATAAATCATTCATACGAATTCCTTGCTTAAATAGTTTTCGAGTGCATTAGGCTTGTTATGAAATGTGAATCATTATAAAACATTTTTCTGTTAAGTGTACAAACAATTTAACTTTTTCAATAACATTACAGGCACCTAATTAAACATCTTTCTGATATGAAAGTTCCATTGATAACTTCAAAACAGTTTTGAGTCGTTTGTACCCTAGTGGAGAGATTACAGTGTGCCACTCATTCCCTTAGTTGGAAACTACAAATAATACCAGAGAATGGGCTGCTTGCGCAGTTTCAATAGATGCCTCTATTTTACTCTATTCTACAAATCACAATTGTAAACTTCGAATAGTTACGACTGACCCGTGGACAGACTATGCGATATCAATGTCAAGGTTTCGAATCACTTGCACCTGCATCCATTCGTTTGAGAAAAATTTATTCTGACCTGAACGATGAAATTTCTTGGAATTTTACTAAATTATATATAGTAGAGTAGTTTCTCATTTGAAGTAAATATTCGGACATCTTGTTCAACTGAACATCAATAGTGACACTGGGCTCATAACAGATGCTCAGAACAGCCGAGTGACAGATTCCGGGAAATTACATTTACAAATGATATAATCACTTCTATGCTAGTAAAATTTTCTATCATCTTTGTTGCTTCATTTTTTTTTTGTGTTCTGAAACTTGTTAGGTTTCATTGCAAGAATTACAGTGTTTAATTAGATTTCAAATATTTTCAGAATTTGCATCAAAGCGTGACACGTTGGAAAAAAATAATACTTTTATAGGTATAACTTTACATTTACTGCGGTGCATGTCTTAAAAATTCATGATAATATTACCCTGACAAGAAGCCACCGAATTGAAGCTCACTTTTATGTTGTACGTTTTGCAGGAAATTTTCTGAAAGAACAAATATGTTATAAAGAGGAACACGTAGTTCATTTTTCACTAGCAGGGAATACGATTTCCTTTTGACGTAGCATTTTAAGAGCAGTAAAACATTTGAGATTGATTTAAAAACATGGCTAGTTTTGGTAATGAAGGGTGTCTTCATAAACAGTTCTACACCAGTTTTTTGGGAAAAAAATGAGTGAAAGTTCACGTTGCAACCCCATTATTTTGAAAATTTAATAATTTTAACTACTGTCGAGCTGGGTCAAAAGAATTTTGTCCCTATCCCGTAGTGTTTTTACATTCGTAGTTTGTACCGCTAAATATTTACCAATAGTTTTCAAATACTCTTGCATCGTTCTGCGCTTTTTTTCTACCCGAAGTGAAGCGAATTTATTTTTAACGAAACACAAAGCAAGACGATCCCTGCCTTATACCGCGTCCTGCCCTTCTATACCAACATCCCACCTCGCACGGCGGTACACGCGCGACGCCCAGTGTAAGGGAACTTCGCCCGTCCGCCTTTCTTGATAGTTTTTTCTATTCTTTTCTGTACCGTGTCACTTTATTTCTGTGATTACGGCCTAGCAACATCGGTCATTCATCCGTGAACCAGCGAGCCTCGGCACGCATTGTCTCTCGTGGTTCAAATTTCACAGGACTTCTTTTCTTGAGCCACCAGTACGCTGGTGAGCCCGCTTGGGTACCCTGACCCCGTGCCCTTCGGAGCTGAGCTCTATCTACTGCCTGGGCAAAGCACTGACCTGAGTTGTACTGGAGCGATACCCTACCCACTTCTCTGGGGATCTGCACACACGCCACTTCAGAAGTTGAATCACTTGTCGCGTGACTCAGGACTCTGCGTGTGGTTAAACCTGATCCTGGCAGCCAGCCTTATTTTTCCGTGTTCGTGTTTTTAATTATTGTAAGAGGAAGTCATCAGTATTCATCATTAGTCGTCATTTAAGTTTTGTCATCTTCGCACACCAAATTACACTATTTACCGAGTTCTCATTTCCTCCTAGTGGTTGTCTCTCATTTGGCGACCTTGCCAGGGGCATTCAGCACTCGTTGATTCAGCTACCTGGAGGCGATGAATTGAGTAGTACGTTTAAGATTCTGAAATTATTAGTTGGCTGCCTAGGTGAAGAGTTGTCCGTCAGTCTTGGGCTGATGTGTGCTGCTGTGGTGTGAGCTGTGACGGCGTGAGGCGTGAATTTACTGTCATGTTTTGTGTAGCGTGACTCGTGGTCGTTTCCGCATCTGCGATCCACAGTAGTGTAAATAGGTGATTGAACTTTTCTACTAGTAATACTGTAGGGCAAGGTTACTCGACTCGGACAGTAGATCGTCAACAAAATTGCCGGAATTGATAGCACAGCTTTAGCTGCTCTGTTCAGGTTACCATTCCTAACTTTGAAGGGTAGAGTTGATCCTAAACTTTCTCTGTAGTAGAATATTAACTTGACTACCATGTCTTTAGAGTTCGACAAGTATAGAGAATTAGGTCGTAGCCTCAGGCTCGAGGGACCTGATTTAGTAAAGTTCATCAATGATCGGGAGGAAAAGGATCGTGAAAGAGAAGATAGGGCACGAGAAAGATCTCGGGAGAGTCACTTGCGTGAGCATGAAGTTCACTTAGCAGAGTTGGAGGTGAAGAGAAAAGAGCACGAGCGACTCGCCCTAGAGTCTGAAAACAAATTAACAGTAGATTAGCTGCGCCTCGAAAAGGGCGTACCCGAATCTCATCCTTCAGTTACCGGATGTTGTGACAAATCTAATTTACCACCTCCGTTTCGGGACGGTGACGATGTAAGTGCTTACCTAATGAGGTTTGAGAGAATCGCCACAATGCCCAATTGGAACAGAGAAAACTTTGCAGTTCAACTAGGTCTTCTTTTGCAGGGTCAAGCTCTCAAAG
Source organism: Platorchestia sp. MABIK (assembly GCA_014220935.1). NCBI lineage: Eukaryota > Metazoa > Arthropoda > Malacostraca > Amphipoda > Talitridae > Platorchestia > Platorchestia sp. MABIK. The sequence continues at coordinate 106,380 of JACJUY010001344.1, read as the reverse complement.
TTTACGTGTCATTACCTCCCTCGGTTACTGATAATTACGATTCCCTGAAATTTGCCTTGCTTAAATCTTTCCGTAAAAATGACGAAGAGTATAGGAAAGTATTTCGTTCCAGTCGAATCGCTCCTCATCAGAACTACGAACAATTTGTTGCGTCCCAGTTTAGGATGTTTGATCTGTGGAAGTCTAGGTTAGATGCTGGAAACGATTACGAGTCCCTACGTAAAGCCATGGTGGCAGACCAGTTCCTGGCTTCGTTGTCGCCTGACTTGAGGATTTTTATCAAAGAACGTAATGTTACTGATCCAGTCCAAATGGCTATTCTGGCCGACAAAATTCCTATGGCCAGAGGTGCTTATCCTAAATTTAAACAAAATGTTAAGCCGGACGATTCGTTCAAACAAAAGCTCGAAGGGAAGCGTGAGCCCCAATTTGACCCTAACCGTGCCTATGTTGAAGCGCCGAGAGATATGACTGTAAAGCGTTTTCTTATGGAGTTGTTGGCCATATAGGCGGAAGGATTGTCCTCAAAGCAAAGCCGCAGGCCCAACAGTGAGCTATTCTTATTTTTCCGTGTTCGTGTTTTCAATTATTGCAAGAGGATGCCATCAGTATTCATTATTAGTAATTATTTAAGTTTTTGTCAACCTCACAAATTGAATTATACTATTTACCGAGTTATCATTTCCTCCTAGTGGTTGTATCTCGAGTGTTCCCTTGACACCCAGCCTACTACGCTCCAGCCATCGCTGAACCGCGACAACAATGTTAAAACGAAGGAAGATCGTAAAGTGCATAAACAACGACCGCAAACCAAGGGAAGATAATAATTCCTAAAATCCGTGCAACTTTTTCCTAATGAACTTAATGATGTAACATGTTCCACAACACAGCCCGAACTGCAGTATGTACAGGCAATTACCCGGATCGTCTCAGGAACTTTATTTTATAAAAGTCAATTTAGTTCTAGAAATCAGTGATTTAAATGTAAAATTTGTCGAAGCAGAAAAGTATCACAAGTCAACTAATTAGATTAGCTGCAGTATTTATGTCTTCCATTTCGGATAAACAACTGCATCAAATGAGATGAGTAAAATTACACGAGATCTGCGTTACTTCTGGAAATGGTTTATACAAATACAGAACTTTGTTGGAGGCTAATTAAGTCAAACTGTGAAATTGTTCTCTTTATTAATGCTATTATCATAAAAATCATGCTGACATTGTTTTGACCTGCACCCAATCAATATCAGAGTACCGCAATATTCAGGAAGAAATTCAAGTTTCAAACCTCTTCATGCAAATACACAGCATAACTGTTGTACAAAATGCTGCAACAGAATGATTAATGTATAAAAAATCTGCTCCAGATTCAGTAGTTTATTACGTTTGCGGAATGGGTTTAAACCTATTTAAAATTAGGTG